>MU155621.1:0-18952 GCA_015484465.1 Pholiota conissans
TGAGCAATGGGTGGGAGGGGCATCGCCGTTGAGGATGACGCGGCGGGGGCGGCAGTAGCTGGGACAACGGGGTGTGGGGTGGACATGATAGTCGGCGCTGTCGTGGGGGCGATGGGCTGGGAGATTGGCGCTGTTGTTGACGATAGCGTGGAAGCGACGGCGACAGAGATGGCGACTTGCGGGGCACTAGATGCCATTCTAGCGTCGACCATGACAGGAGCGGTGGGCTGGGATGTGTGTGCAGTTGTCGACAATGGCGCAGAGCTGGGAACAGTGGGAACGGCGAACTGTGGGGTACCCGAAGCTATCGCAGCGGTGGTCGCCACAACCTTGGAGCGCCGGGAGACTGCAGGTGGTGACAAGGTGCGTTTGGAAACGGTGTTGCGAGCAGGCCGCTTGCTTCGTATCTCGGGGTCAGGCGACGGGCTCGCAGGGGCAAAATCCACCCAAGTGCGTTCCTCCAAAGCAGCCTGGCGAGCAGGCCTTCCCATCTGCATCTCCAAGCCTGGTGAAGGGCTTGTAGGAGCGGACTCGGTTTCCGATTGGATGTCACTCTCGAAGCTGGCATCCTCGACGCTCGAGATCGAGCTTGGGTCGACCTCGGGATCCATCCTGGCGTCTTCTATGGCTGCGATAAGCTCGTGGCGATCGTTGCGGCGTTCAAAGCGACGGCGTTTGCTAGCCCGTTCGCGGCTACTTGGACTACTTCAAGTTGAGTGACGTTGTACCACCTTGATAGCATGAACGACTAACCGTGGATAGCTTCTTATTTCCTTACGAATTTCTTCGTTTCTCTTCAAACGCCTTTCGATCGGCACCTTTGCTCGCTCCAAATTGGATCGGTGGGGTACCCAGCTGCTTACTCCGGTAGGTGCGGGATCAGCGGCAGAGGTAGAGGCGGCGTTGGACGCAGACGGCAATGGGAGCGGGGCTGTCGCGGGTGTATTGAGACGCTGAGGGCGGGGCCGAACGGGCTGCTTTCGCTTCGGAGGACCTTTGAATCGGCGTGGTGTGTCGAATGGCCTGAAGCCCGGCGATGACATCTAAAGTTTGTGAGCCATGAGGGGGATGCCAAAGAATGAAAGAACGTACCAGGGAGGGGATCCTCAACGCCAAAAGAGTCGCTCGACTTCAACGAGCCCAAGCTTGAAGATACGGGTTTTATATGCCGTCCAAAATCACAGACTCCGCGTCCTTAAAAATTTGTCGGGACTCCGTCAAACGTTCGGCCATCCATTTCCTCAGTGCGCGGGTGTGATCGTGATGGAGGCATTGGCGGATCAGAGGGTCTGAAGTCGGTCTTGCCGCATGCGTTGATGATAAGAGCTGCTTGAGGTTTCAGGCGGTGGGAGATGGACAGAAACGTAGATGATAATTCAGTAAGGTAGAAAAATACACACTTTAAGTTTCTAATCCTGGTTTGCCATTAAACGCGCTAGATTGGCACGGAACTCCTTCGCCCTATGCTCGGAGCTTGACAGCTCTGCCTCGAGCTCAACCACCTGCTTCGTCAGGTCGGCGCAGCGCTGTTGCTCGTCCTCGAGGCTTTTCTTCGTCTCTTCGCACCGACGTAGTGCAGCCGCATGGCACTGCTGGTATCCCTTGAGGGTGTCGAGGAGGTCTTGAAGCGTATCGACGTAGGCGTTGAACGTCTGGTTGTCTACACTCAAGCACCCATTCGCACTGCAATCGTCCACAGCGTCGTTGCCAGGTTCTTGCTCCGTTAATGCGGGGGTTTGTTTTTTGAAGATGATGGGCTGGGAATCTTCTTCCGTCTCGGAATCTGTTTCCTGATCCATCGATTTCGTTGCGGGACGAGGATCGACCCTGCCGCCATCGAGCTCCTGCCCCACGTCCGCAAGGACTTTTGTTTTGGCTGAAAACGGGTCCTGAGAGTCCTCCTCTGTCTCGGAATCCGCTTCGTGACCTGTCGGTTTTGCTGCGGGGTGTGCATGCGGGCCTTCTGAGCCATCGCCTGTGCCTCGTTAGTTACTGTAAAAAAAAAGGCGCGGATTCACCCACCGCAGCCCAAGGCTTGGAATGCAAGCTTCGTTAGCGGAGACTTCGGAAAGTTTGACTCGGAAGAGTCGTGCGTAACTCCCCTGCAGCTTAATATGAGAAGTCGAAGACGTTGAAATGGTCGATACGCACCTGGCTAAGCCAATACGCTTTTCTGCATGCTGCGGGTCGCGAGTAGGGCTGCTGGGTGTGTGTTCCTTGAGTCGCAGTGGTGACTTCTTTCCCTTTCCAGGAGAGCGCTGCCGCATCCTTGGCGATGCCTTCGGAGGCCGTCCCGCAGGTGTCTTGGGTGCATGGTGCGTAGACCGCGTTCGCGCTTTTGCACCTGTGGTTGTCATAAATTTTTAGACTGGATGGTGGAGGAGAGGAAAAAGTTAGAGGCAACGTACGATCAAAGAATGAAACCTCACAAAGCGGACTCGGAATCACAAGGCATCCCGGCGCCTCTTCTCCATTCCATCGCCACGGATCAACGGACATACAGCACTTCTAGGTGTATTGATCACCTTGTTGGCGCTGCGAATGCGGTTGGCGAAGAGGGGAAAGAGCAAAGCAGGTATGGAAATTCAGCATGAGAAGAGACACGAAAGTATAAGACAAACCTAAAACGCGACTTCTGGTTCGAATCACGTGCATGCGCAAGCATCAACAAACGACGCGTCCACGCCACTTAAACGTCTCTTATATAACACCCACCACCCACCCACAACCCAACCCAATGGCGACAGGTAAGCCACCACTGCTTCCCTCCCTTTCCACGCCCAGCGTCTGCCTGCGATGCACAGAGAGTCGAGGCCGACCCTGGAAACGTATCTCTGTGCATCAATTGCGCTCGCTGAGACGTCGTCCCACCCCCTAAATCCATGCAAGCTCAGTTGTTGACATTTTCAAAACGTCTACAGGTCGAATAACACGGTCAGGGCGAGACTTCTCGCCCTATGAAGTCGTTACGCCCATAATTGCACCGCCGAATTTCCTCGTTCGCGACTACATTGCCCACGCCGAGGATGGGCAGTCGAGCTCAGGATCGGACGACGAGAGCCTCTCGGATGAAGGCGAGCTGGAGGGATGCCAGAATTCCGACAGTGAAGAGTCATCGCCATCGCCCAGTCTGCTGCGACTACATGCTGCCCTCCACCCGCCCCAACGACCACCACGCCCCTCATCCAGTCGTAACAAAGACCAGAAATCAAACTCGAAGAAGCGAGCGAACCGTGCAGAAAAGCGTCGCGCAGATCAAGCCGCTGCAAAAACTTCGTTGAAGGCACATGTACGGAGCCTCCAGAAAGAAGCCCTCCAGCACAAGCAGACGGTACAGTTTCGAGTCCGCAGTGACGTCCAAGACTTCCTCACGGCACCAGTGTGGACGGCCACAAGGAAGAAGAAGGCTGTCAAAGGCGAACCCAAGCCAGATCCGTGGCCACCCCGTCGCATATATACCCTCGAAGAGATGAAGGGCCTGTTTCCAACAATGCGCCACTTCAAGTGGGATGGAAAGTACGTGTCCTCACTAAAAGCTGAGATATTCACATATGCTGAACAAATTGCCATTACAGAACGTGCCAGGCGATTTTTGACAGCGAGGGCAACCTATGTGCGCTTCTGATCCCCGGCCCAGTCGACAGCGAATGGGAGCACCAAGTTATTAATCCAGCCACCAGCGGAATTGCGATCGCAGCCGAGTTGCTCGATTTCAACACAAAAAATGTGAAGCACAGGCGAGGCGACTTCGCTGCAGTGGCAATGGGTATTTCGCATGGCGGTGGACAGACCAGGCCGAGTGTTCTCCACCAGACAAAACGCAACCGACCCATCCTCGATACATTGCTATCTTCGCGCCCACTCCGTCGACTTGCCGGGCATATTGACAGTAAGCCCTCCACGCCGTCCACTTATCCCACTTCTGCTCATCCCACATCACAGCCGTCGTTCAAGCTTGGGCGCCTCGCCTCCACGGTTATTACTCCGGCCTCCTTAATGGTCTGGAAGAGGACGACCCCCAACTCAAACGCCCCATTCCTGGCAGTGCTTTTGCAGCTTGCACCATCAACTTCGGACCAAAAACTGAGACGTTGCCGCATCGGGATTATGGCAACCTCAGCTGGGGATGGTGTACAGTTACCGCCCTGGGCAACTTCAACCATGAGCTTGGAGGTCAGCTCACCGCCTGGGATCTCAACTGCATGTTCGATCTTCCTCCTGGCAGCACCATTGCTCTTCAATCTGCGCTCATCCATCATTCCAACATCAGCATTGCAGAGGGCGAAACACGGTATTCATTTGCGCAATACACAGCAGGCTCGCTATTTCGTTGGGTTGATGGTGGCTTCAAGCCGGTGCCCAAGAAATCAAAAAAGACCAGTGCAACAAAGCAAAAGGAAGTTGAGCAGGGTAGATGGGAGAAGGGTTTGGCGATGTTGAGCAAGATGGGGGAGCTCTCAATTACAAGCAAGTCAGACGCGCCGAATGTACTATCAAATAGTAATACTTGATCAAATTTTTTCTAATACACTGTGGAATAAGGAAAGCGATCAGAGAAAGGGTTCGCATAAAAAATGCTCGACATATCTAACACGTTGCTCGACTTCCAAAGTGAGGGTGCTACTGCGCCGAATTTTGGAAAAAGGTGCAGACTTTGACGTATTAGAGTAATGGGTATGATGCTCGCCTGTCGTACATTTTGAGACATGAGAGGAGAAATTCGATAAAGCTTGCTGTTGGGATCGAACCTGGCCACCGAAAATGGTGTGAACCATTCCACGTAGGCGAGATGAGCATGGGGGAAGCCTTGTGGAAACCACCGTGCTAGTGCAGCAGGGGGAAGAGAGAAGAGACATCGTACTCGTGCAGCACAGTAACCTATCACCTCATACGTTAGCGCATTGTTACGCCGAAATACGTCAACGTACCTTTTACACCAGCAGGCCCACCATCTTTATGATTAATTAGAGCAACGTCAAACCTCCCTGGAATTGGGTTGTTATATTTGTCTAATCGTGTAGGCTCCACGTGTATCGAATCCACAACTTGACGCGCCAAAGGGTCATATGCATATGCGTCGTTGCTCCAGAATTTGAGGCGATGGAAGACAGCAACGCCGTAGAAAGGAAGATGTAGTGAAGATGCACTGGCTTCAATTTGAGCTCTTGTAAACGTTGGATTCTGGCATTGTATCACGAAGCGGGCAAGCACATATTCGAAGTCGGTGGCGCCATACTTGTCGCGAAGCTCGTCAAACCCAACGGCTCGCCGAGTTGGATTTTTCGCCATCAGTTGATGGCGAAGGGGAATGAGGCAGGGCAGAGGCTTGATGATGCCAGGGCGTACAGATCTACAGCGGCGAGTATACTTCTCATGTTGAATAATCTTCTCTCGCCGCTCAAGCCAGAGCGTCATCTGGGAATATTCGTCCTTGCGATTCGTAGCAGCATACGCCTCCTTTGCCATTTCGATATGCATGCGCTCAGTGTACTCTGTGTTGAAGTTGTCGGTGGTACCGTAGAGCTCGAGAAAAGTGCGATAGTGACCGATGAAGTGGAACTTGGGGATATCAAAATGTTCTCGAATTCCCAGCAGCACGAAAACATCCAAATTCTCATGAAAGGTGAACAGAGCTTCCTCCATTGCGTCCAGCGTCTCCGAGCTGTGGATGGGATATTTTGCAAGGTATATGAAGTCCAAGAGACTTCGCACTACGCGTACCAGACGAGTATTTGAGAGCCCATCGGGAAGACGAATGTCTACAAGCAGACCCAGAATAAATCGAGAAATCTGGTCGTGCTCTGTTCCAGTTACGCGAGAAAGGTGTGTAATACCTTTAAGGAAAAGGCGAATGTTGTGATTTGGGGGAAGGCGTCGACACCGCGCATCAATTTCGGCCTCGCCACATGCCGCATAAATCCACTTCAAGACGTGCTTGAAAACACCCTGGTACACCTGGTGTAGGATATCTGGGGTGATGGCCTCATATATGTTGACGTATGGAAGATTAAGCCAGAACGGGTCTTGAATCGGCTTGATGCCCACAGAACTGCATGCCTTGGTAAAAGCAAGCGGACCATCTTTGACCTTTCGAAGAGCGCGACGGATGGGCCCGATGTCTCGAGGAGGGAGGATGCTATCCAAGTCGCCTATACCGTCACGCTCCGCTGGACATACAGGGCATTTACCAGTCTTGACGAGAGTAACTAATACTTGCTCTGGATAATCGCCAACAAATATAGACAGGATTGGGTAGCATCGACGGGCGGCCCCATTGCCGTCAGTCAAGACGACACCGTGACGTCCAGCTTTTCCAAGTGGATTCAAAACATGCTTCATGCAGTGGTGGAATAGATTTGCTACACAGCGCCGGCGAGATGCCTGGTTCGTGACGTGTTCAAGTCGAGAGGTAGGTAGATAGGCGATGAGGACCTGGCCTTGGCGAGACGGCTTCCGACGTATGTGTTTTGGAAGGTTGCCGATAGTCATGTAAACTGGGTATGCGCTCTTGTTGCGAAATTGTGTTAGTTGAGTCTTGTCCGATGAGATGATAATCGGTATGATGGTGCATTTTTTCTGCCCGGTTTCAGTCTCCACCTCCTTCTACAACGTCAAAATCAATGAGAGAGCCAACGATACAAAGATTTGGACACACCTGAACTCTCCACCACCATTTTCCAGTCTCCATCCCATGAAAAAGGCGCGTAACTTCATCATCATCGGAATAATGGCGTTCAGGTTCAAAGATTAAATCTTCCGCAAAATCAGGATCACCCCATAGCGCCCTTAGGCATTCGATAATGTCGCGGCAGTAGAACTCCATAGCTTCACCTTGAACGACAACTTCACGGCGATGAAACTTAGGCCGACTAGGTAAACGCTCGTCAATAATATGGTTGAGCTCGCCAGAATTTTTGTATGATAAATCGAGGGCTTCTTGAACCTATAAAGTGTTTTGTTAGCCATACAAATTCATTACTCTGACGAGCCATCCTGAACGTACGCCTTCAATTGACAGCAAGTCTGAAAAAGCGGTAGATCCAGGGCCTCGAAGTTTCGCCCACCGCGCAATCTCCCAATCCATCCTTGAATTGAACGGCGCCCATTCTCCGCTTCCAAGCGCTGCGTTATATCGAGCATCGGTACATTCTTGCTGGCTTAAGGGCTGCCCTGCCTGGGAGAGTGGGTACTTGTCGGAGTAGCGCATTCTGACTTTGGGCGTAATTCCATGGCCGTCACCAATGAGAATCTTCTCCGCCGCTCGAGCGGCAGCGACTTGTTCGGCTATGACCTTTTCAGCAGACGAGGCTGAGTCCCCAGTGACGTTGGAAGCGTGGCTGGGATTTTCTGTACTCGGTGCCTGGTCGCGATCTGGCTCCCATCCTTGTTCGTCCTCAAGCTGGGCAAGTATATCTGCCTCATCATCAGATTCGCCCGCGGAATCCTCCACCATGATCTCCAAGTTTGAGGGTGCTTGATGTGGCTGAGCTTCGTTGCCATCCTGGCCAAAATCGTCCCCCACATACTGCGCTGCGCCGCCGAAATAATCGCCTTCGAACGCATCAACGTCCATCCTATCTTCGGCGCCATTCTGTGACGCGAATTCTGAGGTCTCGGCCGACTCAAACACGCCTTGCTTCCGTCGAATAGAATTGTAGACGTGGCGACAGAGAACGTCTCGTGTTTGGCGCAGATGAGATTGATATCCACGGATGGAAGGAAAGGTTCGCCCACAGCCGGCACACGTAGTGTTGGACATTGAAAACTTGAACGCAGTGAATTTCGGTAGGTAGTAGAGTGAAAGGATAGGTACATGGGTGCTACATCGTAAGTAGGGATCCGGAATGCGGAACGCTGTGGCTAGAAATGGACAGCGGAATCTAATAGTGCGGGACGAACGTATGTCGGCGAGGGATGCGTGAACAAACAAAAGACAACGGCGTACCTCGTGTTTTCTTCACCTCTTGCCCTCCCCGATTCCCCCCGCGAACCTCTTGAGGGACGCTCAGTCGCTCATCCCTCTTCGATATGCCTGAACCGAGTGTTGAATTGGATGATAATCCGGAGCTTGACAGACTCAGCGTCTCCGCCGAGCTTGAGGCACAGGAAAAGGCCCGACGAAGGGCGAAAAAGAGGTCCCGCGAGGAGGCAGAGGCGGCAGTGTTGGTTGAGGCTGCTCGAGGTAATTTTTTATCAGTTCCTCCACAGATTTATTCGAATAATGCTCACCATGTTTGACCGCGGTAACTCCCAGTACCTCGCAGTGCAAAGACGACTGCGGCTGAGAATAAAGGTGAGTAGAGAGTCGGGAATTTTCTGGTTGCTGACAGACATTGTCTAGTCTGGATGGCAGTGGCACCCAAGCGCCATTCTCCAAGATCTAAGGGCAAGAGTGAGTGCTTTTCAAGCTCACGCTGAAAGTATCGAAAGTCACTTACTAACGGTGTGTAGAATCCAGAACGGCAACGACAAACGTCGACTCGGAGACCGCCTCAAGGAGTTCAAGTAAGACGAAACTGAAGGTGAAAGGTGGGTGCTGATGTTCAGACGTGAGAGTGTCTCGGACGAAGCTGATGAGCTACTTTGCGCTTATTTGCACTTATGCGAACTTACGCGTGATTATCAATCAGTGCCGCCTCGGCCTCGAACTGTATCACCCTCACCTCCAGAACCTCAGCGTCAGAAAAAGTACAGCTCGAAACAAAGAGGTAAGACGCGAACACCCATAGCCTGAGTCGGAACTGACACACGTAATCTATTAGATGCTAAAAAAGCTTCCAATAAAAGGAAGCGGTCTCCATCGGTCGACGGTTCAGAAGACGAGGCGCCTGCGAACGATGATGACGAGGTCTCTGCCTCTGAGGCCGGGTCGGCTCTCACTCCACGCAGCTCTGACAAGTCGGATTCACCTTCGGAGAGTGAGGATGATGATGAATTCGACGACGGTATGTCTGATGCCGGAATAGGCGCGCAGATGCAATCCGAGGTGAGTTTCGGTTGCTCAGAAGGAGCCATACTCACATTCATTCCACCTTGCAGGCACCGATGATAGTCAACCCGAGCGCTTCTGCAAATCGCTCAAAGGCAGGCGACTTGTTCGAGGATGACGATGATGTGACTTATCCAAGCAACGGCCATCGTTCGTCGTCGTCGCAGCCTCGCCCTCCATCTTCGGATACCGACGACCCCCCGAACGCGATTCGAGATGCGTGGGATGCTGGGGACAAAACCTCGAGGTCAGCGAGTGCAAACAGGGCTCAGAAAGTGCCCAAGAAGCAATCGAAAGTAAGTACTGATGCTCACGTTATACGTAGTATACCCACCATCGCTCATCTTGGATTAGGCTGCAGAGCAACGGAATGCTAAATTCAAAGGAGAGGTACGTTCTTCTAATACTCATTGTACCTTTTATCTACCTCAAAGCTGTTTGTAGTGTGCCAGCAGCATCTCCGCCTCACCCAAGTCCAAGAAATTGAAGAAACGTCGCAGTGCTAGCAAGTCTGCTGTACCCGAGAAGAAACGTCGGACGAGCGGTGGAGGCGGCGGCGACAGCGACGGCGAAAGCGAAATTGACCGGGACGACAACATCAGCGAAGTGACGACTTATCCAGCGCATACGAACATTAACGACGGCGGTCTCGGCGCACAGAATTCGTTGGTACATGCGACGTGCAGGAGGGCCATAAGGATTATGGAACGGACGCTTGTGGTCGAGCAGGCATGGCCGGAAGTTCATCGAAAGGCCGAGTATTGCGTCGACGTTGTCAAACAAGCTGCGCAAGATTTGGTGGATGCAGGCGGCCAAGCAAGGTTCAAGGATATTGCGTTGCGAGTTGAGGAAGATACCGCATACGTTGATGATATCAGCAAACTGGTAGGTTGTTCATCCGTACGCTATTCTATTCTAACCTTTCTATCTATCAAGATTATGGATCGTCCGGCAAATAATCGTGGGTTAGCACGTAAAGAAGCGCAAACTTACGTCTCAGAGTTTCGTCTGGGGTCTGGTGAAGCTTGCAAGAGGCGTGTCAAGATCCTCTTAGACAGCCGTGAATACATTTACCCTGGACATTGGGAGGTGGACGCTCAGGGAAATGTATGTCTTTATTCTCATTGATCACAATCTCTGATATACTTTGTTTACAGGAAAAGTGGATGATCGATAAAAAACAAAGTCCCTACCTGAACCTTGCCATCGTCAACACGCTCCAAGCTGCCTACTTCAGCTCTCCCAAAGCCGTTGGGTCGCGTCATCTCGACGACTACAAGTCGTCTATTGCCGAACGTAAAGAAAGCGAAATCACTCCGTCATTGGTCGCCCTTGCCTCAACGGCGGTAGGTTTTGTGCTTGTTTTGAATCTTATTCTACTAACAACACTTTTAGGTCCATGCTACTATCGAATCTTGGGGCAGCGGCGTATACAAGAAGGCCCGAAAAGATGATCAGTTCAGCAGTGAGCGCTACAAACACGTATACGAGCATCATATGGCTCTTCTTGCTGGGCTCAAGGAGAAAAAGAAGCATGCGTACCATGATATCATGTCGCAGATACATGCAACCGTTGTGTACGTCCATTCTATCTACGTTATACATCTCGCCTAATGTACACCACAGTGGAAATCAAGGCAGGGCTGCTGTAGCTGAAGCAGGATTACCTGACCCGTTGGCGCTTATGGACTTGTCTGGGTATCCTGATTGAAAGTAACTACTACATTCTACCTAGCATGCTTTGTACATGTTGTATGTAGGCTGAAAATAAGCTCAAATGAGCGCCTTATTCTGAACTTTTTTGACCTTATTGAGGATTTAATAAGAAACTATTAGAATAAATATGAGAACTCATTGAGGGCTAATTATGGTCATCTAGGCGCAAAATATGCTTATGCTTGTAAAATTAGTTTAAATTAGGGATGACCATCGGCTGAACCAAACTAATTTTACTCATTTAACTAATTGACCTAATTCATACTAATATCAAGGTAATACTGACTATTTCATACTCACCAGGACTTATTCGCATATGAGGATTTTCCTGATGAACATGATCATGAAAGGTTTTAACAATAAATTCCAATTGAGAACAATAGGCAAAAATTACGTCTGCCAACGGTGTCACTAATTGCAAATATGGAGGACGAAAGACAAGTTGTTGAAAACGAGGCGGAAAGAAAAATGGGGGAAACGAAGGAACAGTGAGATAGGGAAACGCATAGAGAACGCGTGCAAGTGAGACGTGGGAAAAAAAAGGAAAGACGCCAAGAGAAACCTGAAGTATTATGTTTCGGATGGAACTGTGCCTATACAGGAACCCACTCTATACTCCTTTTAGTCGTAGTGGGAATAACATAGTAAGGCCTGTACGGAGCACATATAACCATGCCCATGCCCATCCACTATTCTCTGATATATGCAGACTGCTCTGTATATGCGCGTCAACACAAATATTGGAACCATTGGTGATCCTCATCTCAAGGCGTAGGTAAGGCGAATTAAGGCGAATGCATATATATTATATCTGTAGATGCAGAGAGGGGATACACAGGGCGCATAATTAATTCGACAACATACAAACGGAAGACGACGGTGGAGACAAGAAATGCGAAAGAACTACACAAAAAAGTCGTTGACTGTGAAAAGGGATGTTGTTGATGATGTACGTATATAAGCCCTCTCCCAGTAGCAGATACAATTACAACTGTTTAACGTATACAATCAACGATTTAGGCACCAAGAGCTGAGAGCGGTCAGCAGTGAGCGAACGACTGTGAGGATAGCGACGCGCCTACGCATAGATCACAGACGCACATGCATCAAAATGCACACCGGCGGAAGCGCAGTGTGTTTGAGTCAGCCGACCAAGTCAATAACGAGATAAGAAATGGAAATGGGTCAGAATGGAGAGGACAATAAGAGTCTGGTCATCAAGCGAGTGGCTCACTGATAAGGAATTGGTATAAATACAAGCCTATATGTTGTAGAATAGGAAGGAAGTGAATCCCAGTGCCACTCACCCTCTCAAGAAGTCTCGAAGAAGTCAGAAGTTCAGAACCGTTTCGTAAATCAAATTATTATCAAATTTATCTTTCTACATACATACGCCTTCAACGCATACCACCCGGTGAACACACCATTCACCACTCGCACACCGTACTACCCGTACACAACGCTCGATGCATCTGTTATGCTTCACCTTTCAATGAGAACACCCACCCGGAAAGGTACGATTACAATGGATACGAACGAATGGAGAGTTTACGGGTACGATTGTCAGGCTCGAGAAGGCTCGGGGGAAGAGGAGACGGAGAATTTATAGCCATGTATAGAATCGATCGGTGTATTGTTTCCGTTGGCGTGCCACAATTGCTTTTGCAGACGACCACGGGCTGATTAGCCTGAATAAGGTTCGGTGCGATTTAAGCAGTGGCGATCAGTTTGACGACAAGAAAGCGCTAGTGGGAAGAAGATGAGAGAGAGAGAGAGAGAGAGAAAGGAATAAAGAGAGGAAGGATTGACGAAGGAACGACGTTCCCTAATTCCATACATTTTGCTTATGCTCGTGAGTCGCCGCTCCATCTCGAACTTCAATTGCCAAGGAAGGACCTAGACGCTGAACTTCACAGAGCGCCGAGATAGGTTTGGCATTCTGGGCTGAGAGCGCGTGTCGTTGGTCTGCATATGTATATAAAAAGGCAGACGGGAAAATCTAGAATAAAAGATTCAGATTCAGTTCAGATCAGATGTTCACGGAAATTTTCAAAAGAGTGGGTCTGAATCCGGACGGCGATAGGCATAAAGCATGAAGCTTGAAGACTGATAAAAATGAAGGTGGGTGAACGCTGCGCGAACAAAATACATATAGATGATGGGGAAGAGAAACATACGACACGCTCTGGAAGCATCGTCCTAGGTAAGTAAGATGGCGCTGGGATGGGCATATAGTGTGGAACCGCGAGCGAAGCGAGGAGAAGTCGGAGTTTGAAATTGAAATTCAACGTTGAGTCTACGATGACGCCTCCTTGGTCGATAATGTACTCGACCTACACTAACGACCCTCACGACATCTAGTCTCGATAACATTCGGCGGTTGGCCTATCCTCGTGCACCCATCAGCAGGATGACAGTAAACCCAACAACAACCGCCAGCGAAACGCAGGAGGAAAGAAGAAACACTGGATTGAGTGGATGGGCGCTGTTCGAACGATTCAATGCGGGATGGGGTCATATAGGTCCATCGCAGAAAAAATTGACCCCAAACGCGTACGTACGTTTCGCTAGGACTGCTCTGCTATCCTTCAATCTTCTGAGTAGTATGTATATCCAGGCCATGATCGACGACCCTCACCACCGACGTCCCCCGCCAACTATACCCCTTCGAGCACTTCATCCTCACCCCACCCCCGTCGCCCTCACCGTGCTCCCCGACGCCGCTGGCTTGGATGTCGTCAACAAGGAGAAGGAGGTCATAACATGTCAGCAGACGCACCGCCGTCGAAGATAGGCGCTCGTTGAACAGTTTTCCGCCTTTCGCTGTGATGCTGGTCAAGAAGTGGAGAACGAATGCTGTTCATACCCGTCCTAGTCCTCTCCCTCGTTTTTGGTGCCCACCATATTGCCGTCACCATGTTCGCCGCTCTCCTTGTTCCTCGCCCTCCCGTTTCTTATTCACCTGCCTCAACACGGTTCCTCCCGCCCCTTGCTGGTATCACGGGTAGTCGACGTCCTCCCTTTGCATCAATCACCCATCGTCCTCCGTCGTTCGACATCGCCCTTCCTCCATCCTCCTTCCTCCGTCCAAATCGTCATCCACGCTCGATATTTCGCCCCAGACGATGACGCGATGCGCAACCGCGATTCGCATAGAGTGTGTTTCCCGCTATCACGTCCTTTCTCCTTCCTCCTTCGCCTTACGACCTCCAATCTCCGACTTGAGAGCTACACAATACACATGAACGTTTCGAGCAGTACGGTGCAGACGACCGTCTCTAAACCCGAACCACCGAGAATACATCCATCCATCGACTGGTCCGTCTGTCTGTCCGTCTGTCTGTCCGTCCGTCCGTCCGTCTGTCCGTCCGTCCGTCCGTCCGTCCGTCTGTCCGTCCGTCCGTCCGTCTGTCCGTCCGTCCGTCCGTCTGTCCGTCTGTCCGTCCGTCCGTCCGTACCTTGCTCACCGTCACTCGCACAGGAACCATGATTGTCCCGCATTCGACCCCACGTCTAAACCCGAACCGCCAAGAACACATCCATCTATCCGTCCGTCCGTCCGTCCGTGCATACCTCGCTCACCGTCGCTCGCACAGGAACCGCTATTGCCCGCCTTCAAACCCACTGGCTCGGCAGTATGATGGCGGCGGGTATGTCATGATGCAGTCGGGATGGCGGAGTTAATGCGACGGAAGATGGCGGGAGGACGAAAATGACGAAAGGCATGCCGCACGATTATGATGCAAGGGTGAGAGTTAGGGCGGGATGAAGCGGGATGAAGCGGTTTGGGGGCGTGAAACTCTGGGATAGCGGGACTGGAGGAAGGCAGGAGGATGAAGGGAGGATGGACGGAGGAAGAACGTGGTGACGAGGATGGGTGGATGGATGGTGGTGTTGAGAGAGATGAGGACATGGACGAGAGGGCATGAGGACGTAGTTGGAAGGAGGGTGGGACGTAGTTGGATGGAGGGTGGGACGTAGTTGGATGGATCAGAGGATGAGAGGACAGGACGCCATGATGTCAATGCGTTGGAGAGGAAAGGACCGCTGGTGATGGAGTGGTGAAACAGTTGCATGCGTCATTCCCTCCGAGTCGGATTGCCCACTGGCAGAAACAACAATGACGACGACGACGATAACCCAACCCTTCCTCTCTTCCGTGCGTCTTCGTTGAGTCTAAAAATCATTAATCATCGACATCCCTAGCCCAACTGACACTACCGCGTTCGCAGTCCATCTAAGCCACCATCATCGTGATACGCGCTGCTCTCCTCGCTCTTCACTCGCCCGCTTCTTCCTCATCCCATCCATCCGCCATCCATTTTCCCATTTTCACCCACCTCAACTCACTCTATCTTGGTGGGTATTGAAACATGGCTTTGCGAGGATTAGGACAGGGGATGCTGGGAGGCATGAGTTCCCTGTTGAGTACTCGTGTCGGTATTCGTTTTCACGGAGTTGAATAGATATCGGCATTGATAGAAATATAGGCACTGATTTAAAAAAAATCATGCTGGCGGTTCCAGAGTTCGTCGACGTCCGTGGTACATGCTGATTGTTTGTACCGAAGGATGTAGCTAAGCAAAAAGGCGTATGTACTCTTCCTTATCATTTTCCATCTCTCTTTCTAATTACTAAATACCTCGCTAGGGCATCCTCGTCAACACACAATCGCCCTCGTATGACTGTGTCGATACCACTATACTCCCGAACAAGCTTCTCATCGGTCATCGCCAACCAATGCAAGCCTCTACGTATCTCTCCCGTTCGTTGTCATTGCCGTGTGTCGCTGACGTGCTACTACTTCATCAGCCCCGACGGCTTCCACTGAAACGATGCTCACGCATCCAGCTTGGTCTTTTTTCCCGAGGTCCCTCGCATCTGCTCACCATCGGTCGCACCCCGGCTCTGCAAGCCATATGCTTCATGCGTCTGCTGTTCATGCTCGTTGGACACCTCCGCCAATTAGCCTCATTCCTGTCCCCGTATTTGTCGACCCATTACGCGTACCACTGCGTCAGCTTCAGATATCATCGCCCTCAGGCTGTTCGCATGCCCTGTCAACCCATCAGACATTTTCTCCCACATGGCCTTCTCTTCGACCTGTTCCTCTTTCAGTTCAGCGGGTCATCATCACTTTACTCCGATCGGGATCTCTCTGCTTCGCTAGCACTGATTTACTTTCCCTCATGCAATCCGTTTCTTTGCAGCTTTCGAGAGAGAGATGTCCTATAATGTTCCCACCATGCGTCATTCCTTCCGTTATCAAGTCGTCCTTCGCCTTTATTCAACATGAGCCTCCTTTGTGGATTCACGCTCGAGTTGAGCTTCTCGATGTCTGACTTGCTGGCTGAACTCTATGTACCCTCCGCGTTATCTCTCCGCGTACACTTAACGTCCAACGCCATCCCTACCCTCTCCGTGTCCGCGAACATTGATGACTTGGACATGGTCGCTTCGGGCGTCGTCACATTGCCATCTTCAGAGGCAAATGCGTAGATGAGGTTCGTATGTTGTGCTTGTTGTAGTTGCCTTATTGTGTTTCAGAAGAGCGGGAGAAGGTTGGGCACGTAGGTGGATGAGGTGCATATATTCACGATTTCTTTCTTCGTCTTGTCAATCATTACCCCCGTCAATCACCTCACCCTCACAGCCATTTCCCTCACCGAGGTCCCCCAGCCGGCCATCAGCTTGAAGGAGAAAGAGTGTATCGTAACAAGCCAGCCCCGGCTCATAGACCCGCCGCCATCGAAGAGCGCCACTTGCGGAACGATTTCGGTCGTTTCTGTGATTCTAGCGAAGAAGTGGAGGTTCGATGTCCCGCGAGAGTGATTGCGAGGGAGATGGAGGTATGAGGGCACGTTCGATGTTCGTGAGTTTTGATCGGAGGAAAGGAGGAGCTGGGGTAGTTACATATAGACGAACAGAGGATTTCCTCGTATGTTCAACGTTCATTACTCATGAAATATATACGCAAATTTTCTCTTCTCAGCTTGTCTTGAATGTATCCCTCTGGCCTTTTATAGACCGCATCAACCCATATCATCTAACATCATCCTCTCGTCTCCTCTACCTCATTAGCCGCCGCTAAATCGTCCCCAGCCTCGCTTTCATCATCCCTCGTCGTCTCTGCTTTTTCCGTTGCCCATCTCTCGCCTCAAAGGTCATTTATATCGTCCTTCAACATCCTTATATTATCACATTCGAAACAAGTGTCCGACCTCGTACAGCTCGTCTCTGACCGTCTCGACATTACTAGGTGCCCAGATTTCATTGACAGCATCGAATACCTTGTTCAACATCAAGTCCACGTCATCCCAACCTCAAAAATCGTCGCCAACATCGTTCCCAGCATCCGCTACTTCCTCAATCTCCTTTACCCGTTGGTTTCTTGTTCCAGCATCGCTTGTACGTTTCATTATCGTAGTTCCCTTGCATATCCACTTCTTTTTGCCCCCGTCAAGTCATCCCCAGCCTAATATATCCCGTCCCCAACCATGACTCATGAGGCTACGCCATTCTGGGCGAGTCATCCACATATCTAGGATATTTTACCAATTTTTTTTGCGGTGGCGATTGCTGTGGGCGTCATCGTACTTACTTTTTACATGCTTCTCCGTCGCCAATTATCTACATTTTTGCGTGAAGAGACGGTCGATCTAAGTTCAACCAGAAAACTCAGTTTCGAGCTGAGTTTAAAACAGAGAATCAGATGGGCTGTCGCCGTGACTCGAATACACGTTTCAGCCACGCTCATTCCCTCTGTTTTGCGTTCCAACTGTTGCTAAAGTATGTATCCGCCTTTCTATGCCACTATACTCACTCTAAATCGAGTGATATCAGCATCTGGGGACAGATAAGAACAAACACAAAACTTATCGGAAGAGACCAACCGCACCTCTTGGCCTGGCGTACCACTGGTCATGGAAACAAGTCTTGTCGAACGAAAGGTGGACCCACTGAAGAACGATCTTGAGGCCTCTTTAAGATATAATCCCTCGGACATCGCTCATCTATTACCATTCCCGCAAGAGAGCTCAGATGATTTGCACCATGAACTTTGGTCGGGAGGCGGACGTACATGGGATATGAGATCGGACGAATTGCCAGCGTTGCGAAGACAGGGTACGTTTTTTGTCATCTTCGTTTTACCAAGAGGATTAATAGCACGTCCACCTTCAGTAAAGGATATAAAAGCCTACATACTTTGGAACCTGCGAATACACGCGAAATCGATCACTCCTCGGGTATTGAGGACTCTAGATGGGTTTTGGGATCGATTTCCTACTGAGCTAATCTGTTCGGTAAGGATAACAAAGTTACAGTTCTTTCTTATCTCACCGTATTGTAGATCTATAGCCTCCTTCATCCCATCGACTTGTATCACACATTATGCTCTACCAAACGTCTCCGGCACTTTTTGTTGGACAAGAAGTCGTCGTTCATATGGAGGGCATCTTTTCTGAACTACCCCGATATTCCTTTCTATCCTGATGACGTCTCTGCACCGAAATGGGCTTCGCTGATATTTGGACCCCCAACCTGTGATGTGCGTTTCTTATTCTTGATTCAATGATCATTGTTCATCTGTCGACCTTGTACAGGGTTGCGAAATGAGCAATTTTCTCGGCGAATATGCTTTGCATAGGAGAAATTGTGGAATACGTGATGTTGGTTGTCTTTCTGTTTGTTAATTCTAGTTGCTCATCTCATGTATGTAGAGTTATCATTCCAAAAATGACTATGCGCTATCTAATGCAATTCTCCCCATCATTGGAGAATTTCGTGACCAGCGACATGATATTTGGGAAATGGCTACCAAGATTCGAAACTATCGTGCGATTTTATTTTGTCCTTGTTCTTGTTCTCTATTGATATTGTGGAGCATTCGCTCCGTCTGCGAACGGAAACGCATCAATCGACCGACCGACCATGCGCTACATCGATCGTACACGACATCCCGTTCGAGTCAGCGAGCAGCTCTCGACCGACGACTTCAATTCAGTAGCGGATAGCTCTCGGGGCATATCCCCGTCGACGTCTATTAATAGGAAGCGCCCACTCTTGGCGATCGGCGCTTACCCCAAAAAGTAACTATATTTCAAATTCGACGACCTCGTCCTCCTCCCCCTTCGTTCGCAACCCTTCTATCAGTTTCTCTCGCCACTTGGCGATTTCTTTTCCTTCCTTCGCTCTCCCCGACGTTCCTCGGGCTTCTTATTATTTCCATCAATTTCCCCTGATTTT
>MU155622.1:0-18824 GCA_015484465.1 Pholiota conissans
CTCACTACGACAAATGTTATTTAATCCATAGTTTATTTTAGTTATGTAAAGGAATATAATTCATCGCCGGAGCGAAGCGAGGCGACATAACTTGTGATTCATTTAATAAAATTCTTCGCAGCCAACGTGTCTGAGAACAAGAGGAGGTATTCCCCGCCCAAGCCGGAATATACGAAACGAATCAAGATGGAGGAATACGATAACACCTATGTAGACGATAGAAAACACTAACCCTGCTTTGTATTCTTGGAAACTTTACACAAATTTTTAGCGCTGACAACATCGTATTCAGACCGCTCACGTCCGAATTTGAATATCTCATTCAACACACACAAAAAGTTCACCTCAACATAAAAAATGTTATTCTAAGTATTGGACAAACTATTCAACGGGACACATTCGCAAACACATTTCGAGACACATTTATCAGGCAGACAGACAGACTATTCAGAAGGCCCTTTTGGCCAGCAGACAAAAAAGAAATTCTAAAGACGGGAACGCGTATCCTCTAAAAGCGTACCACGAAAAGAGCGACCCGTTTACCAGATCCTGGTCTCGAGGAGCAAGTCGGTGTTACCCTCCAAGCCGATGCAGGCCTTGAGGAAGCTCTCGAGGGCGTTGCGCTGCCTGTTGAGACTGTTGACGACCTCAGTGCCTAAGATGAAAAGTGGTAAGCAAAAAGATTCTGCAAGATGGGAAGCAGCGAAAATAGCTTACCAGGCTTGACGAGAGGAGCCTTGAGCATGTAGGAGAGAAGCGAGAGCACCGAGTACAAGGGCGCGAAGTCCTTCTGCTCGCCGGCCTTGCGGTACTTGACGCGGGTCAAGAGCTCACAGAGGATGGTCAAGTCCAAGATCAGAGGAGTAGCGAGGAGAGAATCCTATAAATAATGATCTGGGTGAGTGATGAACGACAAGTAGGAGAATGAGAACAACCAACCTCGCACTCGTTGAAGATATTGATGGTGGAACGACCGCCGCAGAAGATCTCCGAGTAGTACTCGTCGATGGCGCGCTTGGAATCACCAACAGCGGGGACATACTTGATGACGACAATGTGGTCGGGGTGCTCGCCCTTGCCAACCGCAACGCCCTTGGGTCCAACAGCAGGCGCCTTGTACAAGAGCCTGTTCGCGTCGACCATATCATCGACAACGCTGCTCTTGCTGATCTCCTTGCTCCTGAACTGCCTCTCAGCAGACAAGTTGTGGCCGTCGTTGTTACCGAGATGGTTGTACGAGGCGATGGAGAGGGGCTTGATGCCGGCGTTGACGAGGAACTCGGCGAGGACGGACTTGAGCTTGGTCTGGCCCGACTTCAAGTCGTCGCCGCCGATGAAGGACTGATGGCGCTCGGCGAGCTCGATAACTCCAGGAACGAAGGTGTTCTGGGGCGCGCCGTTGATGAAGGGCTCGCCCTCGAGGATGGCAGCGACGGCGAAGACGGTGGAGGGTGACACCTCGGAGTGCGACGTCTTGATCGCGTTGAGGAGGTTGTCAGCCGTGTCGTTGACGCCGGGGATAAGGTCCGCATAGCGCTCGGTGTTGGCGGTCCAGAACACGACGGTGCGGTCGAGACCGTTGTCCTGCTTGAACTTGCGGATGTCTGCGCGGATGTGGTCGAGGTGGGCCTGCTTGTCGTTGCCCGGGATGAGGTTGTCCGCGCGCGCCTCCTGGTTCGCGGCGATGAAGTCGGGGTAGTAGATGGAAGGAAGAGGCTTTCCAAGGAGTGCCATGTGCGGCGCGACCTGGCGCTGGAGGTCGTAGTCGAGGACCTGCGAGCGCTGCATGGCCTTGTCCAAAGGCAGGCCGGAAATATCCCAACCGCCGAGGACGAGGTCGTTGGGGTGAACCATGGGGAGGACATCCGAGATGGGGACGTGCACCTCCTTCCCAGAGCCAAGCTCGGTTCCAATACGCACAGTAGACGCGCGCAGGACGGAGCCGATGTAGTTGGGCTGCTGGATGCCGGATTTGGTGTGCCAGACGATGTTGTGACGGTTGGCGAGGATCGTCGCGCACAACGTGGAACCGTTGTTGCCGCCGACGCCAATCATCATCAATCTGCGGGATGGGTTCGCTGTCAGCACACGTGCAAGAAAAAACGACGATCAGGAGAAGACAACGCACCCAGTCTTAGACACAGCGCGCTTGGTCTGGAATTCATATTCCTGCACGGTGGGCTTGACGAGGAAGTGGCCGTCGGTGACGGTGACTTCTGAACCGCGGTTGACGAACTTGGCGGTGATGTGTTCGTCCGAGTAAGACGTGTTCTCGGATTCGACGGTGATCGAGTGGGGACGACGAACCGCGGTGGGGTGGATGGGGAGCACAGATTCGAGTTCAGACTCGGGGGTGTTGTACCCAGAGGTGTTGGTGGACAGAACAGGTGCCATTTGAGTAAGAGTTGATCAAGGGGGTGGTGCAGGAATAAAATCAGAACGAAATCAAAAATCCGGCGCAGGAGTGCTTGGAGCCTCTATGGGAGTTGTGGGAGCTGCAGAGGTTGTTCGAGTACATGCAAAACTTGCAAGTAATCCTCGATGAGTTGTCGTGGCCGAAACCGAAAGAAAAGTTGAGACGCGGTGTTGAGTGCTGAGACAAGGCGAGACGGGGTCTGCCTTTATACGCTTTCCGAGGGGAAGATGGTGGTTACGATTCAAAAGCGTGCGGGACTTGGCCGCCACGGTGTCAAGAACTTTTATGTCACGATCTTTTCAAAGTCCGGCGTTGAAATATCGAATCGTACGATCAGAAAATTGCACCCAGATCTAGGAAGAATGGAGACATGATTAGAGCGTTGATAAGATTCGCCCTGTGCGCAGACCCCTAGCCAGACGTTCAAAAAACTATTACATGTAGTAAAAATAACTTTTAATTGGATTTACACGTCCACAGATAAATTTAGAGACTGGATTCGCGTCGCAAAACGCGAAAAAAAGAACGTCCAAGACGTTCTCAAAACGAAACATGTGCACGCGTCTCGGCAGAATGTCGTCGGAGATTCAATTTATCGGCATCCCTGTTGCCATCAGCGGAAGCGGCCGCTAATCCACTCGGGCGCAGTGTGTATAACTGTGTATGACGTTTCTTTCCCCTCTCATATTACGAATCCTCTGTCGTTCTGAAGCCATCGAACTTCATTTGAAGCAAGAAATGTCGACACGGGGAACCACCCGCGCCAGCAGAACTCGATTCAACTTGCACGGTCATATCAGATAAGCCCAACACACGAGTTGTGATATGCTTCCGTTCGCATGTTCTTGTGGATGACTACGTGTACTGAAAGGGTTATATTTTGGGGTTGGTTCATGGTCGCAATAAAGGTGCGATAACGTCTTTTCCAACCCAAAAGGGTCAAGCAACAATGTGCGAGGCGGTACTTTCTTCCTACGGATTGTCGTCGGTCGACCCGTATACGTTATGAGAATTGAAACAGCTATTGTTCGGACGTCAACATGCGGCAATACCCTAGAATTTCTTTGGTAAGTAAAAGTTGCGTGTTGGGTGTGTCGTTTCGGAATGCGCGTCTTTTTTGATAGCTGATGGTACATTGTACTTGGGTCTTGCGATAGGAAAATCACACAGCAAACGTTCATGCATAAGAATCTGCACCCGACATTTCTCCGCATTCAGCTGAGCATTCATGTATGAGAACGCGAGGCTGCTTGACCCACTTGAAAAAACGGCCATTGAGATATCTATCTCACAAACGACGAGAATATGCACTTGACTACGACAAAGAGCGAATTATAGCATCGGATTTCCGGTCCTTAGAGAATAAAAAAAGACCACTCAAAACTCATCTGGAACGCTCAGAAGTCGCTACTATTCATAATTCAACGCCTATTTTCCACGTCAAATGCTCGGGCCGGCGCGTTATCCCTCGTCTTAATGACTTGAATGAATAGTCTCCCAAGCACATAACGAAGTAACTATATTACTTGTATTCATTGAGTGGTTTCCACTCTCATGTCCTGATACAAGAGCGACACCTGTCCTGTCTCAGCGCCACCATCTTTCAAAAACTTCAAGACGCATGCCACATAGAGGACAACCACGAAGAATCCCAATCGATTGTCCCAGGAAAGTCTAAACAGTGACACCGCCGCCGCGAGGAGGGAGGCTCTAGACTCTATGTAGAGCTTTGATTTTCTAACAAAATTTTCTAACAAAAGAAGCTTATGTATAGCTAGCTATTCTACTCTACTCTACGCCATACCAACGGGTACCCAGAGTACGAAGAAGCCTTCTGCGAGTGTCGAGAAGATCTAAGACGTGTGACGTCAATTCTGGGTCTCCGTATATGGATGGATTTTCATTGTGGTCAGTATAATTAGACGCATTCCGCGGGGTAATTTAGTAAATTCGCTCGTTGATCATGATCGATGGGTCTGTCTACTCTACATACGCATGCAAAAAATAAAGGCTGATTTCAGCGCAAAAATAACGAGTCTTCGCGGGCTACGCCTTTCAAATATCCAAATGGGATATACAGTCGACTCCAGAGTCCAAGCGTGAACACATCGTTCTCAGCCAGCTTAGCGGAGCGCTCGCGTTATTAGGCATATTTACTCGCAAAAGAAAAAGAAAGAGAAAAAGAGGAAGACATCGTCATAGGCGGCCGCAGTCCCACAAAAGACGCCGCCGCGCAGCCTCTCGGAATTTATACTTTAGTACCAGCATCTCGTTGCGCCGCCTGCCCTGCATCTGAAAACGGGGTGTGTTCGGTAGTTTTCTCTTTAGCTTAAGCCTTGGGGTCGCTTGATACATGCAGCGCGCGGGCGTCGAGCAAAGTGGATTATTTAATTTCAATTTTGCGGTTGAAGCAAGGTTGAAGGGAAGTTATGGGGCGAGCGCTGCAAACCAGCATTTATTGGGTGGCGAAATGGGGTCTTAATTTTGTCTTTTTTATTTTTATTTATTTAAGAAAATAATTACGACATATGCACCCGACGCTTTGATTTTTGTGTATCTCATGTACATATCGTCCTTTAGAAAATTTGTAAGTACACGATGCCTTGGAAAGAAGGTCTCCAAGAGAATTTTTCAATCGTTGACCGTGAGGCTCGCGGTCCGATTGTCTTAAAGAAATATTTGATGTATCTCGATCCCACTCAAGGATTCAGAAGACGAGCGACAACGACGGTTTGAATCAGCTCCCGCGTCAATTGTCTGTTCCTTTCCGCTTCCTCGGGATCGGCATCGAGGTTGATGGGTTCCCGAGTGATAGAGAAGCTCTGCAAATTCTATTATTATGATGTCGAGCTGCAAGGAAGCTTTGAGCGACTAAGTGTTCGAGCAATCCGTGTTACGCTTCATCGATGTATTTATTATTCTCGATGAAAAGCACTTTCCAATGCTGAATTCGAAAAGTTTACGGAATCGCGTGCGTCCGGGATTCCAAGTTGGAAGGGTCCTATGAATGATATTGCAGGAATAATGCGGGGCAATTAAGCAAGAAACGTGTCTTCCCAAGAGATGACAGTATCCTTATCTGTTCTGTATTTGGGGTGACGATTGCATGTTGGCAGAATCACCGCATGGGGAGAGCTCAGCGAACGCCTTCTTTCGGCTTGGTCTCTGGCGACAACCATGTCCAAAGTACTGGTAGGCCGAGGTGGGAGCAATAATCGTCGGAATAAAATTTGGAGAAGAGCGAGGCGTACTTGGCGTAGATTACAGAGTCTCCTTCAGGCTTTTCGATACATAGTCACCACTGTACGGGTTGACATACAGTATACTTCCCCAGAGCCCTACCTTGTCAATGGTCTTGGGATATGATGCAATAGGTACATCGCGAAATTAAATTGTGCAAATCCCAGATAATGTCCAATGAAGCAGCTTGCTGAAACACATTGTATTTCAGTGCGTGTAATCCTCCTCGGTAAAGCCTTTCCAGAAAATTCGAAGAGTTCCAGTTCCATCTCGGGGTCCCGTCGATTAGCGCAGGGTAAAAGAGCATAACCATTTAAGGAGAAAGGACGATGTTTCTGCGGTATGTTGACGAGATAGGAAGCTGCGCTCTGCGGCGTGGTCGTGCATGCATCGTGCCCGATTCAGATGATCCCAGCTTTGGTTCTTTTAAGTACAGCCGACTCGTTGGGCGTCCAGGACACACAAATACCCCAGGAGAGTCTTCGTCTCAGCTGATGACTGACTCTCAGTGGCAGCGACGGCAGCGCAGTAGTTTGAGGGGTCATTTAAGTCGTAAGGCTGCACTGGCATTAGGGGAAGTACGAGGAGGTGTGGAAGCAAGTGTGAAACACACAGGGTTCAGAGGGCTGCGTGAGGGACGAAACGTCTCGTTTTCACCCACTCGAATGCCTACCGTTAGATGCTCCCTAGCCCATACTCAAGTGTGCTGCGAGTCGTGCCGACTTCCGCGATGTTTTTCTTCTTGTTCCCGTTGTTTCTAGCGGTGAGAGGGGTGGAGCATGGTATGAGGGCTGCTCATAACCATGCGGGAGGTAAGTGTCGGACAACAATGTGGTTCCGTGAGATGAACAGCGAAAAACGATCTGAATAAAGAAAAAAAGCTTACGACATTATTAGTCGTCGTGGTGTCCTTCAAGAGCTCCGGATATCACCTTTGACTCGGAAACAGTGGCCGAGAGAGACTGGGGTTTTGAATCAGAACTTGAGTATAACATCTATCACCATATGGTTGTCGTTTTACACCCCAAGTCCTTTCATATCTCAAGCACAAGCACAATACTATCGATAAATTTTAAAGCACTGCGAGAACTTGAAACAGCCAGAACGTATTGAACGAGATAGCTAAAAAAAAAGAAAAAGAGAGAGAGAGAGAGAGAGACCAGACTGCGAGACTTGGTTATATTGGCTCACCTCAAAGTATCCCTTATTTTTGCACTTAAATCCCATTTTTTCAAGCCACCGCAATGGATGAGTAGAGGACTTGGAAGATTTTGGAAAGTTGAAGTTGAAGCCAAGCTTAACTCGGTCTGGGTTTCTGTTTCAAACAGGTGCAAATAAAAACTTCTAACATGGCGCCGACTCCGTCACCGTCCAATCCCGCTCACCACTGCGCTCCGGTATGTTCTCCGTTCTTGCAAGGAATATTCCACGGCGGGCGCTGGCCCAGCCAGTGCGCTTTATGTCACAAAAGCCAACCAGCAAAACGGTGAAGTCGAAGCCTTCAAATGCTGAGACCAAGAAGGCACCAGCAGGGACGTCCAAAGCTGCGCCAGCGGATGCAGCAAAGACAGCGGCAGCGGAGGCGCCCAAGACTACCGTAGAGGAGGTACCAAAGGCACCCGCAGCGGAGACATCGAAAACTGCACCCGAGCCAGCAGCGGAACCAACGCCAGAGCCAACTGCAACGCCTTCGTCTGTGGCCACGCTGGATTTCTCGCCGCAATACGAAGAGACCAAGACAACGGGAGCCAAGTCGTCAAAGGGTTCGCTATCAACAAATGAAAGGAAACGACGGCTTATGAGTCGTGTATTCCTTGCTTTGCTGGGCCTGGGATTCACGGCGCAGACCATTTACATGGGACGCGACTGGGACGAAGACGAGCTGAAGGGCAAGAAAATCGTACGTGACTGTATATATTTCTATGGTACCATGTCTTACCGTCCTGTCAGAAACCAGAAGATGTGCCAACAACGCGCTGGGGACGAACGAAAGAGCGATTCTCGTCGTTGTTTGCTGTAAGAAGCGCCACTCTTCGATGATTCGCTTTCAGTAATTCGTGTGCAGTATTTCAGCGAACCAGCCTGGCCTGAACTCCTTCCCCCACCCGCCCCCGCCCCACATCAAAAGCCATATACTCTCCTGCTATCCCTCGACGATCTTCTAATCACATCAACATGGGATGTGAGTACTTCGACTACCTTCCAAAGACTATCCTAATTTATTGACAGCGACAACATGGATGGCGAACTGCAAAACGACCAGGCGTCGATTATTTCCTGGCCTACATCTCCCAATTTTACGAAGTTGTCATTTTCACTACCCAACCCAACTACGTATGCTCGCCTTTCGCTTTGGCGCTCTCAAGCTAACCTACTACAGACCGCAAACCCTATCATAGACAAACTCGACAGATACGGATTCTTCGTCGCATATCGTCTTTGCCGAGAGGCGACCCACATGGTTGATGGTAAAATCGTCAAGGTGCGTAGCGTATGCATGAAGCTGCCAATTGCTGTATCTCATTTTCCTCTAGGATTTGGCCTATCTGAACCGCGACCTGTCAAAAGTAGTACTGCTAGATACAGATCCGGAACACGCAGCGAAGGATCCCGACAATGCCATTATCTTGCCTAAATGGAAGGGCGACCCCAAAGACAAGGGCCTCGTCGCCATCATTCCTTTCCTTGAATGTGTGTTCTTGTATCCTTTCTTTTGCGTGATTATTGACAATGTGGTGCAGCTATTGCTATCTACAAGCCTCAAGACGTACGCCGCGTTATCAAGGCCTACGCTGGAAAGGACATCCCCGTCGAGTACGCCAAGGTTGAAGCTGAGATGAAGGCTAGGCACGTCGCGGAGTGGCAGGAAAAGAAGGCGAAGAAGGCATCTGGTGGATTGTCGTTCGGTTCCCTTGTCGGATTGTCGGGCGTGAGTTCGCATTCTCAAGGTCTCTCGCTTTCTTTGACCTATCTCTCTCCAGTCTCCATCACGTCCCAAAGATCAACCACCACCGACTTACCTTGAAATGAAGCGTCAAGAGGCCCAGGAGCACTACCGCAACGAGATGAAATATCTTGATGATAACAAGGAAGAGCTCGAGCGTCTGCTTGCACAAGACCAGGCAGCAATGGCCGCACAGGTGCCCGGTACCCTTTGGGAAGCGATGGACCAACTCCGCGGTGCGGCGCCTCCCCCCGCCGTACCCGGTGCGCCGAGCGCCGTTGGCCAGTCGGCTGCACCCCCTGGCAGCGTGGTTGCCGCTGCGAGCGCTGCTGCTGATAAGCAGAAGGCGTAGTTCGTGGTCGATGACCTCCTGCCCGTCATTGCGTATCTTATATATACTTTACTCACCTACACATCGTCATACACACACCCCTCCTCATCACCTCGTTTAATTATTTCAATGGTTTTTATTGATTCACGCATCGAACTCGAAACGATCTCGGCCATTCGAAGACTTTCTGGTTTGAAAAGATTGCGAATGGTTTCGCGTGTCCCCATTGCCAATCGCTTTTCGCCTGCTCGACTATTCAAATATTCACTGGTGCTTGAATTACGACTTCATCAAAAGAAATTTTCCAAAATTTCAATCGCGGTAGACGTGTGTTAACAAGAGGATTTTTCACAAGGTGTTTTTATATTGATCAATTATTCCAGCCACTGCCCTTCAACGACTACGGAAAATACATGCATGCTATTCTACTGTCCGATCGGGTTGCATTGCGAGTACCCTAAAATCCAGTGAGCCACATACATTCAAAGGAGAAAGAGCGAATGAAAGGAAGCTTACAGTCAGAAAATTTGCGACAGTACGCGCCCTTGCCGCACTGAGTCGTTCCAGTCCAGTAGTAGCCACCACCTAATTGCGGAAACGAAGACGACAAAATCAGAAATCTGGCACCCAAAACTAAAAGAAAAAGGACGCACAAACGCCATACAGGACCTGCGTGTTCGTTGGATGAGGTGGGGGATGGGGATGCCAAGTGGGGGTGGTGCACGGGGTGGTGGTTGGAGTGGTGGTGGTAGTGCAAGAAGTAGTAGTGGGCCGAGGGTGCCACTTGTCAGCGCCGTCACCGCCAGGAGGTCCTCCCTGGGGGCCGCCGTTCGGGGGTGGTGGGGGGCCTTGAGGCTTCTGTGGGGGTCCGCCGCCGCCGTTGGGGGGTCCAGGAGGGGGAGGGGGCGGGCCGCCGTCCGCAGCGACCAGCGCGGCGGGCATCGTCGCGAACAACGCTCCGAGTGAGAGAAGGACGAAGTTGGTGGTCAGTCTCATGGTGATGGGTTCGTTCGGTTGGTTGGGTGACGTTAACGAAGTGTGGTAGAGCGCGATGAAATGAACGGCGGCGAGTGGTGTACTAGTGGTAATCGAACGACTAAGTGACGCAGCGCAGCTGGTACTTGGTATGAGAGGTTTGGGGGCGGTGGATTGATAGCGAGACGGTAAAGAATTGGGGTGGTTTTTATAGGCATTTGGAAGGCTGCGGCTAACGAAGGGAGCGGGAGGATGAGAATGAGACTGGTTCAGACTTCTCATGTCGTCGGAGACTGGCTGGTCGACGCTTGAATCTCCTATGCGTAGTAGGCGTCCGAGTCGTAATTGTTGGTTCTAGTTCGGGTGGACGGAAGTTGCGCATGCGATGGGTCATTGCGGATTAGAGGTTTCTGGAGAGATGGTAGACAAAAAGACGATACAACGCGCTTAGAGGACACTCGATTTTTTCAGCACACGATGTATTCGCGCATCGAAAAGTGCACACCTTCAAAATTACAGCAATAAAATTACAACCTGGCCAATAACTTAGTCTGCGGTTTGGCGTCCCACAAGCTCCAAATCAGACCCTTATCAGGCCCCAGACCAGAGCTCGACAGACGCTGGTATACCGCCTGCACCTCCGCGGCGCCATATGTGTGCTCCAGTTCTACCCATACAGGACAGTCCTGCATCAGCTCCTTCCACGCATCGTTCTGGCGCCGGAAGATCTCCATAATGGGGATCTGGTGCCGCCGCACGTCCAGCCACTCAGGCATGAAGAAGTGCTCTACTTTCGGCGGGAAGGGCGATGGGGTGGATTCCGTCGGTGATGACGTGGCGTCAAAGGTGTTCTTGCTCCAGTCAACAGAGGTGGATTCAGCGGATGACGGAGAGAGCGTGGTGAATCCGAGCACGATGCTCGCTACTAGCTGCGCGGTGTATGGAGACGCGAAGTGCGCATTGATAGCGGTGTTGATGGCTTCGTTGCCTGCGACGTCTATGTATATCCATTTGCTGCTTGGTTTTCCGTGGAACGAGGGCGCTGAAGTGAATGAGCCGTACTCGAGCACTTCGTCGTACAACTTGAGTTTCTTCGTGAATTCCAGGTTCTTTTTTGAGGTTAGACCGATGACCTTGGTGTTTTTGTCTGCTTCGCCTCGTCGGATGCGCTTGCCGATAATGTAGGCTAGGCAGAATGCTGTCTTGGAGGAAGCTGATGATATGAGGATTGTTGATACGCCGCCACGGTATCCTGACGAGTGCAGCCAGTCTTCGCACCAAAAAGACGTCCAGAAGAGGGGTCGGTAGAGCATGGTGAGGTCTTCTGCTATTGGCGTTGGGGTATATTGTGGGTCGCTCGCGCAGCGTAGAATTTGGTTATAAGGCCGACGGTCTGGGAATGAACATTACTCATTTTAAAGATATTACAGGCATATGATTCTAATCTCTTACCTGCTGGAAGGTGTGGACGAGGAACGTAAAAAGAAAACTTGTTGACGTCAGAGGGCGATACTGGAAGCAACAAATAACGTGTCGGCGCCAAGTATCCATAAACGCGTTCTCCTTCTTGAAGTTTTGGATGCGATGACTTGACGATAGTACCGAAACCCCAGACTGGGATCAAGCCATGCGTACGCGGTGAGACGGTCCCATCTTCGGATTCTGGCGCTGGGTGAAAGTCGAAGTACCTTCAAATTCAAACAAAAGCAAATCAGTTCAACGGTCTGAGTCGAACTCAAGTATCCTGCGCACCTAAAATGAGGCTGTTCTCCGAGAGCCTGATATGTGATATTGTTCGCAGAGAATCCAAACCGGTCAACCTTGATGAGAACATGGTTTGCTGGACATTCGGCTGGTATTGGCGACACAGCTATGACTGGTTTCTGTGGGTCCTGTCCTGACGATGAACGTGGCGAACATAGCGTGATATTGAGTGTACCGTTGACCATGTTGGATCGATACAGATACCAGCTATTGAAGTGTAAGGTGGTGGTAATGGTCAAATGACAAGCATTTATACATGGCGTCGGCATGTAAGGCCTCCGAACCGGGCTCGGAGAAGTTAGTTGCGGTGGTCATGAAAGAATATCTGCGTGGCAATTTAAGTTGAGTATAATGCGAATGTGGATCGACGCCTTGACAACAATAAAAGTTGGGGGGAAAATAGGGAAGAATGTCAGGAAGGACTCTGGCCAGAACATTCACCCGTCCACTCCAAATTCGGATATTGCCGAACGTCATTTTAGCGCCCGTCCGTACCTTTCCTCGGTCTCCCCCAAGTATTCTAGCGGAATTCAAGAGATATAAACCCGAGGAGCGAAGCTCTTAAATATATTTTATGGATTAATGTTCATAGTGTTAGATATTAGTAGGCGAATCCTGCTATAATCAGGATTTGAGCTAATTTAATCTCCCGGTCCTGAAGTGACAACGTTGTTCAAAATGCATGGCCGACTAGCTTAGTTGGTTATAGTGTCGTCCTAATAAGGCGAAGGTCTTGGGTTCGATCCCCAAGTTGGCCATCCTTTTTGATGTTCTGACATCCGAAGTCAGTTAAATTACCTTTGTTCTTCGAACTTCGAAGTTCGAACTCATATTTAGAATTTTTCCATGCCATTCTTGACTGGCGTTATTTTCTGACGTCTTTGAGGAGAACAATAGCAGTCACTGTGCTCGCACCTGAGTTATATTAGTAAAATAGGCCTCAACCAGAGGTAAGTAGATTCAGCGCAGAGTCACATAGACGAGTCAGAGTACAGTTCCGGCAATTTCCGGCGACGTTGACTACATTGAAAGTTGTCGAAAGTGACTTGGAAGTCGACTACCATCATCAAAACATCACGCCATCATACTATCGTTCAAAGTCAAGCCGCATCGCCCTGCAAGTGAGTCCAAATATCAGATTCTGAAGGCTACGAAGTAAACTTCTGAATATGGATTCTAAGTTGAGAACTTTTGCAAATAACAAGCGGCTTTGAAAGGGCACTGAATCAACATATTATCCTCAAATGTCATATGTCTGTCAACTCTCATCCGGAAAGCCATGTTCAGCGTGTACAGAACTAGGATCATTCGATGCATTGAATCTGTCTTCAAAGGCTACCTTCACGGAAGAGCGTCGTCTCCTGCTCGAGAGAATCAACGCCAGCCACGATCCGTTGTCCTCCTACCTCCCGTATGAACTAATCTCCAAAATATTTGATATATATTGCGAAGATTCCGGATATCCAGCCTTAGTCTTGTCGCGTGCAATGCCCATTCCTCATACGACAACCCCCATGTACCTCGCGTCTGTTTGTACGACGTGGAGAGACATAGCTTTCACTACGCCTTCGTTGTGGTCATCACTTCTCATCAAATATTCGCCTTCGTGGTTTGCGTACAAAGATCTTATGGCGGCGTGGTTGGATCGTGCCAAGGTTATGCCCTTGTCAATTCGAATATCGTTGCCCAAAAATGGAGAGAATGCGAAGATTCCTATGCTCCCCCACAAAATCGCATTTTTGGCCACTATCGGATGTTACGCTGCTCGTTGGCAGACCCTGAACCTGCTGATGCCAACGAGTCTCTCCAGAGTCTTCCTAGGCACTTCTCTGCTGATCGCCCCTATCCTTAGCACACTTCAGCTGCACATAACAGATAAGGAATTCCAGGACGAACCAGACATCGTTGTTCTGGTAACTCCTCGGGTTTCGACATTGAAAATATCTAACATCTGCCTCAAAACGGTCAAACTAGATTGCGTTAATCTGACCTCGATCCAAATTAGCATGCCTAGCATTGACGAAATCTTCGAAATCCTGAGGCGTGCTCCAGGGCTACGGGAGTTGGATCTAACCGATATCTGTGAAATCTCTTCGACGTATACAGTTCCCCAAAACCTCACACATGGAACCCTTCAATCTCTAATTCTTTTCCCAAAAACGTTCGGTGGGAGCGATATCTGCATTGCCCTTGAACACCTCACCTTCCCAGTGTTACAACGGTTCACTTACAACTTCAAACGCTCAAGAATACCCTTGGACATGAGTATTTTCTCAGATTTTTTACAGCGTTCAGGCAAAAACATCACATTTCTCAGCCTCGAACAAATCGACTTCGACTGCATCTCGCCGGCCTCTCTCGTCGCGGTGTTGGCACTCATTCCGTCTCTCACTGAAGTATATCTAGAATGCTGGAAGCTCGACCTTTTATGCATTGAAATGTTGGAGCTTACTTTCAACTTTTTTGGAGTGCCGAACTCTTTCCTTCCGAACCTGCAAATTTTCAAATACCGAGGAGCGAAGTACGACATGCGAGCTTGGATTTCATTGACGCGCGCCTTCGAATATTTAACTAGTGCTTTGAACGACCGAATGGCTTTTCACACAAACCACAAGGACCCATATAATCGCCGAGGACCAAGCCCACCTCACACTGTCCAGTTCACGTTGGTCAATAGGTTTCCAAGAGACAATATCATACCTCTGCCAGATACGGCGTTCCGTTCGTTTCATAAGTTGAAGGAAGCCGGGCTGAGGTTGAAGATTTGCGAGGAAACATGGAATAAAAGAGGGACAAAAGGCGAATTGGATATGCTGGCGTATTTCATGGAGACGGCCTTTTCTGAATTCGACGACTTTCCAGTGCATTGGTTTGACGTCTAACTATTGCGCTTTGCACTCAATATATTAGGACTCCTCTAACTTCGCGCACTTCATGTAGAAATATATATACAAGCCTCAAAATGTCGGGGTCAATGGACGCCAGCTGTGGAACTCTATTACCTGGCGATAAATGGATTCCCCATGTACATGTAGATCATATCGGCTTATGGTTTGAGCTTAATACTTCAAGCGGTCATATTGTCAGAACACAGAGTTTAGTATTGAACTACCATTGTCTTTACATTAATGTGTCAATACTTGTTCTCGAGTCTGATCGGAAAATCGCCGCTCAAGAAAGGGAGTCCTTCTACCATACTGTATTTCCCAGAACAGTCTGTCCGATTTGTTGACCGAAGAACTTGTTCGCGTAAGCTGCAGGAGATATTCAGCATCAAGATAAAAAAAGAGGTAACCAGAATAAGGATAACTAACTGCTCGGGTGATAGTTGTTTCTGCAATTCAACGATCAATACCAGAACCCACTGGAATGACGAAACACTCACCCCCAGAACATAGTAGCTGCCGATCCGTATGAGGTCGCATCTTGGAATCCATAGGTGCTGGGTGAGTTAAGCATAGTGGTGAACTGGGCGTTGGAATCCCACAGGAATGTGGTGACCTGGTACGAAGAAATCTTTAGAAGAAGCGAAAGCGGCCATCAGCTGTGTAGGTGCTCACGCCGGTGTTATTGGCTTTGAATTGGGCAATCTTAGCCGCGAGACGGCTGTTAAAGTCAAGAATTATGGCCTTTTCTGTGGCTTGGGCCGAGGTTGTTTGAGCAAGCATCTGAAGAATATATTAGAGCTGCTGCAAGTGCTTAGAGGAGATCTCGAGGGACATACCAATGGAGAGCGATCGATCGGTGGGACATTCGCCCAAAGGAAATTTCTTGCGCCGGCATTGTACTGCACCTGGTGTTAGTGTATCAATAGACAACATGGCTGACGATGTACCAATTTCTGAATGAGAGCGAATTCAGCATTAAGGAGGGTACCAGAGAATCTGACAGAAAAGAATGAGATTTAAATTGGCAGGAAAAATGGAAATTCCCTTACGCTTCGCGATCCCCAGAGTTGTAATAACTGTTTCCGATATCGTTGATACCAATCCAGATAGAGAAAAGCGCGTTCGCACTCGTCCAAGGCGTCGACGCGGGCTTCGTAGCGACGGTGCTCAAGAACTGATTGACCTGGTCCGTCATCGAAAGCACGGTAGACGTGTACGGAGCAACGAGCTTGGCGTCGATCGTAGCGCCGCCATAGGCATAGTTGTACGTGTAGATGAGGGATTTGTTGTACGTCGCGGTGAGGTATCCAACCCAGTTTGCGCCTCCCGTCGCGCTGTACCCGGGGAAAGCAGGGTTACCGATCGGGTTAGCATTGTTCGGGAGAGCGCCAGCGATATTGAAGCCAGTCTGCGAGTAGGAATCTCCGCTGTATTGATGCATTAAGTGAGTTTTGAGCAAGAAAAAAGAGAGAGAGGCGCATTACAAGCTGAACCAGTAGTTGGCTTTGCTGTTACCAGCGGGCGTCGTGGTTGTGCTCGTTGGGCCCGTTGTAGTGGTTGTTGTCGTTGGTTTGACAGTCGTTGTGGAGCTCGCGGTGCCAGGTAAACATTGGCTATAGTCTAATACCCAATGATTAGTTTTACCAAGTGAAAAAGAGCTCATAATTGGCGAAAATTTTACATGGGTTTGAGTATGTGCACACCGACCTACGGAGCAAGTTTAGAGATGTGAAGTGATGAAGAACATGGAATACTTACCCAGCAACACAAGTCGTCGCTCCTGTCCAGCCTGTACCACCACCTACAATAAAGAAATAAGTGAGCAAATTCTCATTTCAGATTAAAAGCATTGTCTTACATTGACCCCACACTGGAGACTGAGCCGATACAGCAGGTAAAATGTACAACAAAGCCGAAACCAGAGAAAGAGGAGTTGCACGAATCATTTTGGGGACTCGGACTAGTGAAGTTTCTTGAAGCAGCTTTGATCAGTGTACTATATAATAAAGACAGACAAGACTAGAGTTGCGCGAGTGTTCGGTCGTTGAACTTGTCAGGTGAGTAAAGCCAATCCGTCGAATACGAGCATATGTCCTCGAAAACGATACCGGGAATCATCCGAGCCACAGATCCAATTGACAATGAAGAGACATAGACGTGAAAGTTGATCGAAGCATGTACCCGGCCCGGGTAAGCAATCACAGGGTAGGTAAAGCGTGTATAGAACTGGACACAAAGCGCTGGAGAAGGTGGCGCCCGAGCTACTTCGATATGACCTAAATTTGCCGAGTTTGACGACTGCTAGAGGAAGCCGCTTCGTTTCCAATGTTTATCCTCTTTTGTACCGATATATGACCGATTGTTGAACTACGATACTGTATATGAAGGATGCGTCAACGATTCCAATAGTTCCATCACTTACGCAACAGGATGACTTACATATAGGCTATTGACATGATCTCTTTCGCTGAAGAGATGGGTACAAAGAAGGTTCTCAGTCAAACCCCAATGTTGTTGCGCGTGTGGAGGTGCATCCAATAGTTCCCATGGATTGCTTTCAGATAAGGACCACCGTTAGAACAGCATTTTTTTTTTTTGGCGCCAATAACTTACAGCAGCTGCAGAAAAAATCCAAAGGAGTGCCAGAATGGAAACGCTCAACATGAGCGTTTCATCCAAGACTGCACTAGCCTGGCGGATTCAAGCCTATTTAGGGCAGGCCATGATGAGATGACCAGCCGGCCCGCGCCTCGCAAACTTGAACTTGCAAGGAACGATTTCGGACTGAATGACGGTTCAACGAGCTCAACGAGCCTTGAAGTTGATGAGCCTTGAAAGTTTGACCACTTGAACTTGATAGTGGGCGACCTCGTCGATACGAGAGAATTAGCCAACTATCGAAAGGTTTACTACTCACCGGAGTATCCAACATTGATCCAACGCCGGGCACAGAATCCAGATATAAACAGAACCTTCAGGCATCAGAGGGACGATCGATAATCGATAATAACAAGGCGCAGGAGCAAGAGTGATATTCTTTCAAGTACCAAGTACCAGCGAGCACCGACAACCAGAGTTTCGCCTGTAAAGTCTATCCACGATGAATGACTTCCAGACTATCGTCGACGTCCACAAAAGTTGGAAGACTCTAAAAGGCGGGGAAGTCGTATGGTCTCCTGAACTTGAGGCGGCACTCCTTGAAGGTGTGTAACTTTACCTTTCGCTGCGATCCTTCTACCCACCCTCTAGAATGTAGGCCTTGAGAACTATCAACCTGACGACTCGAGGGAAACCCGCCTCCTTGGCCGCTTTCCAATGAGGAATCAATTCATTTCAGATTATATTTATGAGAAAACTGGAAAACGACGCACTGCGAAACAGGTCGGAAGCCGTTTGCAGCAATTGAGAGACACCTGTGGTGAAAAGCGCCGTGCGTTGTAATAAGCGGTTTAGCTGAATTGTCTATCAGGGATGGTCTGACAGTGCGTAGTATTCTGTCGCGCAACCCAATAGACACTTCAGCTGGCATCCAGGAGATTCCAGAGTTAGATGCTGCCAGAATCCAGAAGCTGCGAGATGCAATGGACCAGGAGCACCCCCGATGGCGAATACAAGTCCGAATCAGAGATTGAAGAAACGGAAGTTGAACAAAAGTACAATTGACTTTGAATACTTAGCGCCATACAATTGATATGCATGCAACACGCAAGCTTGTATTTTCTATCAGCTACAAACAATAAATTCATCTATTTTTCCCAAAAAGCTCCGAATCAAGTCACATCCATTCTCATCTACTTCCTAAAGATTATCTGCCTTGTGCAACATTCAATTTTACCAAAATCATATGCACCATCATGCTACATATCGAACCAATGCACCGGAAAGTCAGCAAATTCAGAAAAAGTCTTCGCCAAAAGTAAATCAAGCTCTTCTCTCACTCCTCGATTCCAAATTTCCTTGTGGATCTCCAATGCAACCCCTGCTGCCTTTATTTTAGCAAAACAAAGGAACACCTCTGCGGGTAGCATGTCGCTATCAGGGTTTGCTTGAATTTTGATCAGGGTGAAATGGACAGTGTGGAGTGGTCTCGGATTCTCTGTAGCACGGACCAGAAAATGTAGAGCCGAATGCAACTCTTTAAATGTGTGGGGCTCACATACACATACCTTGGTGTAACATAGGATATGGTGCAATGATGATACACAATGTGCTGTATGATATGGATAGAATGAAATCATTCTGTCGTCCTAGTGAATAGACCTAATT
>MU155623.1:0-18618 GCA_015484465.1 Pholiota conissans
TCGGGCGCATGCGATGAATCGAAGGACAGTGTCGTCAGCAGTGTGTCTGGCCGCACAAGAAGGCTTTGAGCTCATAACCAGCATGCCAGGCAGGCGAGGAAGGTGGACAAGGGGCAGACACGAGGCACTTGGGACTTAGAGAAGAAATCGCAGACGAAGTTGAACTTGGTCGAACACCGAACACTCCAGCATGTTGAAAGTCCGCGAGTCACGGGAAGATTCACGTCGTTAGTTATCCTGGATACCTCTGTCGCATCAGTACCGACTGGTATTGACTAAAGGTACTCGATTTTGACTGTGACATGACCCACACAAGACTAAGGTGACCTCGACGTGACAAATCATCAACTTCTCAAAACAATCCTTTTTTACTGAGCGTCACCGGACACACTGCACCACTCAATCAATATCGTCAGATGTGAATCATGTGATGACTCACCTTATGCATCCCGCCTCGCTTCGCGTCATACGCTCACAGAACGCTCAAGCTCCTTCCTCGCTTTCGCATACCCATTGTTTCGACGCAGGGCAGTGCTGGATGCTGTCCTTTTATCTTGGGTCGATGCAAAGTCGCGCGCGTCAGGTCGTTCTGCATGGTTCTTTGTTCGGCGTCGCTTCGGTTAGCCATCAGCTTTTCCAACGAGCAGTACAACGAGCACAAAAAGCGTCCACGGTGTCTGGAACGGGACAAGAAAGGAAGGTCTACCCTACAGATGTCAATACCAGTGTAACGTCGAGATAATTGAAAAAGCTTGATCGAACCAATGTCGACGACAGTGAATTCAGGAAGAATACGGAGAGGCTATAATACAATCCTCGAAGGACAAGCAACAGCGAATTTTTAAAAGCTTGATCCTTCGGACACGGTCGATGTTCTCCATTTGCGCGCCTGCGAACTCAGGTTTTTCCATGTCCTTCCACACTCTTCTACTGCGTTTCAGCCATTCCGGCCTCGTTTTATTTCATATCTGGTTTTGATACTGCCGTCGCCTTCCTTTTCAGTCGCCGGTCGAGGCGTCCATTATCTTCATCCATCAGATATATCCCCAAATGAGTGGCTAGCTTCGGCTAGGTGATGCCTCGAGGACGGATGTGAAGAGTGCTTAACACGACGTGCTTATAAAGGGGTGTAAGTATCCACCGCTCCGCATTTGGAACTGCTGAAAGTTGGCGTTAGGACGCCTTAAATTCGACGAGCGATGGATTGTTTTCGGGGCATCGAGCAGTGTAGAGAACAGCTAGATAGCGTTCTTTTTCACTTCTGCTTCACTTCCAACGTTCTCGTATCTCCTCTAATACATCCCCAATCACTCAGTCCAACTATTCACTATGCCTCCTGCCTACCATGTCTCTTCGCGTCGTCATGCAGAGCTCGCGTTGGCGTCACGCCTTTCAGGAGAAGAGCGTGATCGTGAGTTATACGATTTTATCATTCATTATTTTAAATTGCCTAAATTATGATTAATATCTAGAGGATAACTGGTCTTATCTCGCGCGCTCAATGAAGACGGAGGCTATTGACGCACCCTACACTTTCTCCCCTTCGGCATCCTCCGCGTATGATTCGCCTCTCCTCGTGTCTCCTCAATCCGACGACTCTACCACATCAAGGCCACCCTCTCCACTTCTTCTGCTTACGGACGCATTCGCGCCTCTCGCTCGGAACTCGCCGACCCACGCCAAAGGGCACAGACGATGCCGCGAGCCAGACTACATCCCTCGTCCCCGCAATGCCTACATTATGTTCCGGTCGTACTACATCCAGACGAACTGCGGATCAGGCAAGAAGAAACAGGACGATATCAGCAAGGTCGCGTCCAACGTATGGAATAATATGACTGAGGAGGAAAAACAGCCATTTATACAAGCCGCCTTTGAGGAAAAGATTCAGCACAAGCTCAAGTACCCGGACTACAAATACAAGCCTGGCGCACCCAGCGCAGCTCCTCGTGCCAAGTCGGTGAAAACGAAAGCGAGGTATGCGCAGCGGATGATGAACGCGTCCACCTCGCCTTCGTCACTGTCGCCTTCGGCGTTTGCGCGCGCTACCCTAGACGCACCGTCACCATCCTCATCCTCCTGTTTCTCGTCTGATGCGTATTCCCCCGACCTCGATCAGTGCCATATTCCCCTCTCTTCCGTCTCCGCCGCTCAGTCCGTCGCAAATGACCTCGAGCGTCTTGCTCTTGGGCCCTCTTTATCGCTTCTCAGCCCTCTCTCGTTAGAGCTTGAGCTCGGCTCCTCTTCCAGCAGCGATCCCACATCCCCCACATCCCCTGCCAAAATCATGACCGATCCCATTGACGAAAACGGCCAAATCCCTACTTTCTCTTTCGATGCGTCCTTCCTGCACGAAAAAGAGAAGGGACCCGTTCCGGAATTTACAATCGACCCGCCCTCTACGCTCGACTGTTTCAGGCTCGACTTCTTCACGCAGTACGGCTCCTACCCCAATCACTCCCCCCAGCTCCCATCTGGATCCACCCTCCCATCCGTTGTTCCAACCATGGTGTCGACAAACTTTAACGACTTCTACAACTGGGGCATGCCTGTTGATCCGGGGATTGCTAATCTCGACCATTCGTATCTAGAGTCTTTCCAATACGAACCGTCGAACTCCGAGCAGCTCCCTCTCGGCGACCTGGGATTTCACCTCGGGGGTTACGACAATTTCCAGGCCTACGGCTCTGATGCACAAGCGCAGATGACATTCGATCTTGACGATTTGATCCATATGGATCGCCTTTGAACCATTTGCGCCTCGCCTGGACGGGATGGTCGCTGTATGGTTATCTCCGCCGTCCTCCTCGTTCAAATTCTCGGTCTCTCTCTCTCATCTGGGCTGTATTGGCATCATTATCTCTATTTTTCATCCTTTCTTCCATTTTCGGTGACTATTTCAATTTCTTCTTTCAATACGCGTAATACAACAACGCGTATTTTCTCCCCGCGTCGGACAATTGATCACATTCTTATCCCTATCTTCTTTCATTTTTACATATGCACTGTAGAATAACGCATCACACACTCTCACAGTCTCCTTTCATCCCTTCTTCTACCTATATATTTTATGAAAAATAAATCTCATTCACAACGCCTTCTGGGAAACATGAAGTTAAACACATTACACTTCTACACTCGTAAGTAACATCCACACGTTCACGTTCAACTTGATCCTCTTTCCCAAAATGTTGCGAGCGATTTCACTCATACGCTTCCACAAACGATTGTTGGGCGTTTTCACCCAATTTGAACTCGCATTACCTGATTTGACGTTCGAAGTTCGAGCTGTCTTTCATCATTTGGTACTGACTATATTTACGCGTAGAAATAACAATCTCCGGTCTCCGATTCGGCCTAAAGTAACCTTCGCGGAGTCGAGTATGTCTCTGCCCTGCTCAATTATTAAAAATACCGATCCACGTAGGCAGGTATTGCACATAGTTTACCTGCCGCCGTCACGCGTGCTCTCCATGGCACTGTACTCTGCGGTGAACACTAAATGCATAATGACTGTCATGAGACCTCCATGTCGGCCTCAGAGGAAATCCGGTCTGCTCCTAAAGATAGTATTTTACTCATGCAATATATTTTTGTTTTTTGTTCCTTTTGAATACGTTGGATAGAGAGGCGAGAGCCATGATTGCGATCTTTCTGTATCGGAATTCTGTGCCGGAAAGTTGAAAAGGGTGGGGCTTGTGATAATAATAGGTGGTGCGTATCGAGGATTCTGACGCTTCGCTGGAAAGTTCGCATTTTTGCATTTTAGAAAAAACCGCAGTGGTGTGATGACGTTATGTCGGAATTAGAACATACAATATGTGGAAACCTCAGATACAGTCGGTAATAGGCGCTCATTGCATTGGACGAACATTTCGTACTCAGCGAGCTGGAACATCATAAGTACTTTAACGCGAATCCTGATGGTTGTCTGATTGTCTGGAAATCCATCGAACCAGCGAAGTGATCACCGGTACAAAAATAAGGCTTCAAACACGCACACACGATGCTGCCAACTGATCATCATATTATTCCAAGAATAAATGTTCTCCCTGTAATATGTCGAACGAATTTCGGAGGTTCGCAAGGCAAAGCGGCTTACAGTAACCGCAGATGGTAATCATTTCTGCGAGGTATATAAGGAGGACTTTCTGCACTGGTGGGGGACAGGCAACAGTTTGTTCTCACTTCGACTCCAACAAAACTCCTCGACTTTTTGAATCGACGCGACAATCAGAACCATGAAGTTCGCCACTCTCGCCACGCTCTTCGTCGCCGCCTTCGCTCCCGGCATGCATGCTCTGTCGCTCTCCAACGTCGTCGAGCGCGCTGCACTGGACGTGTTCGCCCCTCCCGTGACGAGTCCCAACGCTGGGACAGTGTGGACAGTGGGCTCCACTCAGGAAGTGACGTGGTATGTCCGAATTCGTTTGGATCTTCATCCTGGATTTCTACAAAGGAAGTCGGACTGATGATGGAATGATGAACGTTCTAGGGATACCTCTAACGCCCCTGTGCACATCACGAACGGCCTCGGCCAGATTATGCTCGCCAAGGGAGGTGAAATTACTCCAGGCATGTGATTGGGCTCATGTATATTAGTTCATTTTCCTGTTGACACCGTTTTGATTTCTTCCAGTTATTCTCGCGTCCAAATTCGATATCTTGCAGGGCAGTATCTCTGTTGTGGTGCCGTGGGTCCAAAATGGGACGAACTATGAGATCATTTGTATGTCGTCCTTTCCCCATTGTCATGCCCCAGATTCGGTTACTCATGATATTGTGATCGTTGACGATTATTAATTTTGTTGTGAATAGTGTTCGGAGACTCTGGAAATATTTCTAAGGATTTTACCATTGACGGTTCGGATAGTCTTTTCTAAAGTCACGGGCAACCCTCAGGACTTCTTCGGAATGGGGATGGACAATGGGTGTCGGACATTTACGATTTGGATACATGGACTCTGGAGTTGAACGTCATAGTAGTATTGGACATTCTGGACAATTGATAACGCGTCGATCTGTTATTATGGATTTACTGCACTGCAACGTACATGGTACTCTTCACGTACTCTTCATTGCTGGATATACATCAGAATTTGGTCGAGATGTGCAGAGTATCCATGAGTATCCATCGTTGTGTTTCATCCTCTTCGTTGAATCACAAAATCGACAGGTATAAGTACGGACTCATGGAAGGTATTCTCGTTTATTAATTTTCTTATCGGGATATCGGTGAAGGTATAGCTCTTTGTTGAAAGTTTATAATATTATTACAGGACGAAAGGTTGCGCCTCGGCCATAATTTCGGCTTCGCGTAAACGGGACGAACATCGAGATACATCGACGTCGAAATAGTTAGAGGCTGCGCGATGTGATTCGCATAGCGATTTAACGACGTTTGATGGAACTACTACCGGTTCTACGTGTCAAGACCGCGCACTCGGTAAAGCGCTATGGTGGATTCGTGTTGGATTTTTCGGCATGAGGCTTGGATCTATGTATGTAGCAGGAAACTGCTTAGAATGACAACGATACTTGCAAGCGTAAATTTGGCGCGCTGCAGAATCTACTGAGATATGTGATCGCTGACGATCAAGATGGGTAAATGAATATTCGGATTCAAAAAGGAGGACATCAAAAATAATCAAGGGAGATACTAGAACTGAAACTACCTTCACTACATCTGAGCCTTCCCCCCAACCGCCCACACTTGACCTCCATCATCGATACCATGAGTCGGACCGTCTTCCTCTCTCTCTTCCCATCTTTCTCCTCACCCCCCTCCCCCTCCCAATTTCCGCCCTCACCGCCCTCACCGTCTCTCCCACTCTCGTCAACCATCACCCTTACCACCTTTATCACCATCCTTACTACCCCTCGCCCACTGCTGAAACCAAACATCCGCCACCGTCGTCCACTCATATGCGATATCCATGTCCTTCAGATTGGGACAACACGCAAAGAGCTCCTTGACGAGGCGCTGGCACTCCGAGAAGTCGACAGGGATGGGTTGCAGGTACCGCGAGCCCCATTTAAAGGAGAAGATGAGGTGTTGGAGCGGCGGGAGGCGTTTGAGGAGCAATAGTTCCTGTGAGTGAAAGGTTACATGTGGGTGTTTGGGATGGGAGATGGGACGTACGTCGGATAACAGCCCTACTAACTCGAGTTTTTCTAGCCGTCCCAGGTAGTCGACCACCAGCTCGAAATGGACGCACAAAGTATTTCCGAAGGAGTGTTCTGAGATTCGTGAGCTCCTAGAGGCGATTCACCCCGCCCTCATTCCCGAAATTCGCATCTTGGAGCTCGGGCACTCACGCTAGGTCTTCGATGTGCCGTCCTGGAAGCAGCGCCTCAAGCGTCACCCGGTTCCCGGAGAGTTCTTTGAGGGTCGGACAGCAGGTTAGTGGGAGGGTGGTGTCGCGCCTTGATTCGAGGTAAAGGTATCGGAGGTGCTGTTGCTCGGCGAGTACAGCTGTCATCGTGCTGCCCTCGGAGTGGTTCGTCCAGTGCAGGCGCTTGAGCTGGAACGGAGCGCTCAGGAGAAGTTCCGCCGCAGGGTGTCCTCCGAGCATGCGGAAATGGAGCACTTTCAGGCTGTCCAAACGGCGCAGCGCCTGCGACAGGAGCACCCGTAGAGGTGCCTCTTTGTAGTGCACGATGTTGATGCTGTGGCACACCTGCACGAGTTGTGCGTCAGCGACGTCATATTTTCCTGGGATGATGAGAAGCGGGTTGGCGTTGGTGTGTTACGTCGACAAGGACGAGAGTGTGGATGGAACGGAACTTCAGATCGGCTGGAATGGTACCTATCAGACGTCCGTTAGTGAACAAAGCCAAGGGGCGTGCCCCAGGCGTATGTAACTCGCCTGCGGGCTCGAGCCCGCTGCCCAGCCATGCTTCTCCGCTCATACACCCCATGAGATTGGCGAAGAATCGGCGATCACCGAGGCGCGCTCCTGGATCTGATCATGAACGGGGGCTGACGCGCTGACGAGTGTTGAGAGGAACGAGTGGCGCATTTGACTTTAAGAATACAGTGCCAGGGAACATGCTGGCGATAAAGGGTGGAAGAAGGGCTTGTGAATCCCCGGATTTAGGCGAAGTTCGGGCGCCGCTCGTGTTCGTGAGACTCCGGTCACTCCGCCGTTCAAGGTGCGTTCGAGAGCGAGAACTGCGATATGAATTAAAAGTCTCATAAATGCAAGATAGCAGGGAAAGTTGTGATCGAAAATATGATATACAGGGCATTCACCGCGAGTACTTACCACATGGAATAAAATAAGTCGTAAGCAGATAATGAATTTCTATCGAGAGGGGCTACTACAAGATGCATCATGATGGTGCTTGGGTACCTGCGGATTTCGCCTTTACAAATATACCACAATTGATACGCGGTGGCATCTCTACGTTTCGCTTTTATAACCCCTGCTGGTTTGCTGTTTCTCGAGCTCTTGGCCTCATTTGCGTGGGCCAAGGGCCAGCGCCTATTGACAGAAGTGCGTTTTGCATAGCAAAATGATCGGAATAAACCCTACTTAAGTCAAATACAGTACTGCCACCGGTAATAGTAATAATATAATGATGATATAATGATACTCGGTATTTACTCATTTATACGTGTTCAGGAGGCTCTGTGGTTATCCTGGCCAGTGCTTTTGATATTCACAATATCACGTATCACAAAGCGAAATTGCCTTATAAGTCAATTTCGTGTGGCCATGCTGCGACGCTCTCTTGCGACCCAAGCAATCAATTATTCGGCACTCAGAAGAGGCGCCCATGTATTGCTCTGTATACGATTTATGCCATAACTGAGTCATCGTAGCCCATTCTTCCACGTTTTCAGACGAGTCATTTGCATTCATGCTACAATGATCTAGTAGAACCTGGCGCAGCGCACTCAGCAATAACATACGCATGTTAGCAAGTCTCTTAAAGCTAATGCGTTGTGATGACTCAAAAATTGCCTTCGTGAGTGTCGTGTGCGGCCCACGACACGTGGCCACCGCCGCTTTATCTTGTCGCTACGGACAGGTATAAATACCGCAACCCATTACACCACTGCCAAACTGCTCTGTGTTCCTTTCCTTCAACACCAAGTACCAACCATACCCAAACGAACTGCGGTCATTAAAAACTTATCCACATCCAACCACGGTCATCCTTCATCGCATCCACGCGCAGACTCAGAATAAGTACAAAACTCGCGCGAATCGGACGAAATGGATCGCTCATACAACGTGCACGCCACCTCAAACGTCCAGTACCCAACGGACCATGGGAAATCGCCAGAGTCACTGGCGACTGAGTTACGCCTATTGTACGTTTTCGAGAACGACCGATGTCATATCATTCGTCCCTGGGTCTGATATTCTAGTAGCGTCGCTAGAGCCTCCTCGGGCCTTCCTCTGGATCTACCGCCACCTCAAGAAAATGGACGGTTGAGTCCGCTGTCTGGTGAACTTGGGGATCTCAAGCAGTTTGGAGAGTCTGGGGAGGATGTGTCTTTGTCTTTGGGTTCGCATTTGAAAACGTACGTGTTTCAAGAGACTTCCTATACATAAACCTCTCCCGGGAATCTCAACTCAACTCAAACTTCTTTCTCAGTGATAAACGCAAGAAGGCTGATGGTTCGGATAACGAGCAGGATGTACGGAATACGAAAAAGGCGCGTCAAGCGCCGGGCCGGTGATACTATGATGCGTGAATGATACAAGGCGCGAAAAGAGGAGGGAGGAGCGTTGTATCTTTGTATTTTTGAAAGTTTGCACTTTATATCATATTGGCTGCTTAATACCTACATATGTCATGTATGTTATAAGGACATTTAATCTTGCTTACGGTGGAAATGGAATTAGAAGAATTTGTAATTCGTGTCAAGATGACGATACTTTGTTTTTTAGAATTTTAAATCGGATATTCCTTGTTCTTGTGAGCCTCGTGAACTCTGTGTTTATGTAAGTTCCTGTGTTATTTTCGTATCTAATAAGCGAACTTGGGCCAGTTTACTATATTAGATGGGATGCAGGCGGTACGAAGAGCGTTGTAGATTCCTCTAAGTACATAATTTAGATACAAATACTAAGAGTCTTTTTATACTATGGAGCGTACATACATCGCGCACATAGAACAAAATATCCTTCTATTGATATGCATGGTATTTGAGGCCCACCAAATATACAAGACCACTAAAGTGTATAGCGTTGAACGAGTTTCAACATTGAAGTGGAAGTATAAGGTACGGTTATGGTAACCTATAGGCTAGCCACCGAAACACGCGTTTCTATGTGACCGCTCTGGAGACGTATAAAGAGCCTGTCTTGTGTTTTGGGGTAGGCAACACACCATGCTTTATTTCTCTTTCCTCCTTTGTTCTAATTCCAAAATCATGATGACGATTGGATTGAACAGAACAATGAAGTTTGGTATCTCTTACGTTATTCGCTGTCCACCTTTGGGGTTGGAATCAGAGGGTGTACCGCTCCCTCAAGCATGCTTTGATGATTCGTCTCTACTGGATTCGGTCACGGGAGTTTCTATTGCTAGATCACTCCCTCGGCGATGTAAGTTGCTTACAATTTTTTGTAGAGTCGGTGACCCCATATTAATGACAGTATCAATTCAGGGATGCCTGCTACAACGTATAACATTCCAACGGACCTCGCGTATGACTATAACTGTAAGAACCCGTTACTAATGAATCAGACGTAGATAGCAGCTGATTGTGAAGGAATATTCAAACGCCGATGCAGTTATGGGGGTTTCTTACGTTGAACGCTGTTCCTTCTCCATCTGCGTAGTGGCGAAACTAATCAATTTCTCAAGCACGCTTTGACGATTGCAATCTCCTGGATTCTGATACGGGAATATCTATTGCTGGAACTTCCCTCAGCGATGGAAGTTCCTCACAGTTTTCAGGATTCAAAGACATGAAGATTAACAGAAACATCAATCTAGGGTTACCTGCTGCGACTTATGCTATTCCGACGAACCTCTATTCAGAGCATCTTTATAATTGTAGGATCACATTATTTAGAACGCAGAGTGGTCGCTGATTGTGAAGGGACTTTCAGACAGTGATGCATTTCAGTTCTCACCGCCGTCATCTCCTGAATACTTACTCGGACTTTGCTTCGAGCCCATCACCATCATCGCCTGAACAGTCACCTTTGTTTCAGCTGTCGCTTCCTTCTTCCCCGGAGGACATTAATTTCGCTTCTGGCATTTTTCTACCGCTATTGCTCGAGCCATCGGTTTCAGACAGCTGACCTACCTTCGAAATCCACAAGGAAAGCATCAGAAACCGAAAGTGAATGTTCGGAATGCAAACTGAGGAGCGCTTATGAACAGCACATTCCAATTGAACGAGTGGGAACAGATGGGATCGCATGCCGTATATGTATATGAGACTGACATCGCCTATGGCTTGAGCCACAGTCCATCCTTGGACAACGTGTTCGCCATGTACGGCAGAGACTTTTCTCAGAATTGGGACTCACCTGGTTACTACGGCTACTCGCCGTCCATCTCTTAACACTAACCCTCCTGTCAGAACAGATTCCAAATATGCTCATGGCGGCGCTATCGTCTACCTGAGTATAATGAGCCGAAGTGAGGAACAGGGATAAGGATGTGCGAGAGAATCAACACGATCTCATCGATACGGACCGCCCCCTTAAAGATCTCTTTCCATCTTACCTTAGTGTTTTGTAATCGTGTCTTCATGTATCATGTATGTGGTCTGGAAGTAAATAAACACGAGAATGTTTTGACGATCAAAGAAGAACGTGATACGAAAAAATATGCCAGTGCGGTCAATCATCTCACCTCCGCTTTGAACGTCTTCGATATCGTGGACGCTTTCAGGCACGGATTTTTCAACTACCATGAAGCCTGGACCCCGTTCCCACAGCATACTGCATAGCGTCCTGACCTTGGTGTACTCGATTCTCGCGCGTCGATTACCCTGCAATAGCGTTGCGTTGCGTTGCGGAGCTGGCTATGCTTGGACCAACTAACGATGCTTGGACCTATATGTTGTAAAGCGCGCCGTAATCTACCCACAGCTCTATTGACGTCGCCTATTATGCGGAGGGCCATTTACTTGTTCCGTCATCCGCGGCTTTTCTCCAATCCGATGAAAATGTTTATCTTGCAAGGGTATGACCCGCTGCAGTGTTGTGTGTTTTAGTTGCCCGAGCGTCGACCGGATGCATCCTCGCACATCCACATATTTCTGCACATGTACTTCCATTTGATATAGTTGTATGATTTCTGCCTTATTGCGTAAGTATGATAACTGGAAGGCGCGGTTAACACAAACGAGTGGTTACTACTTATGTAGTTACGCTGTGAGGCTGTGTCTGAGGCTTACCACGAACAGACCAGTAAAGCGTATAAGCGAGGAATCGGAGCGGTAACAGTACTCCCGCATTGACCAGCTGTCTAGCCACTGCAAGTGACTGACACACGTTTCTATGTAACCAATGAAGCTTGAAGATGTATAAAGAGGCTAAGTTGGGAAGCGTGAATGACATATTGTTCTTCCTTTCCTTCCCTCCACTTCCGCAATCTCAGCAATCACAATAAGGACAATAATGAAGTCGGGATTTTCTAACATTCTGGACACTGTTTCATCTACGTTTGCACGGTGGCAGGACGAACCAATTCCTCAAGCACGGATTGACGAACTCTCTTTCTTGGATTCGTTTTCGGGGATCTCCATTGCTGGATCCTTCCCTCAGCGATGTAAGTTCCTCACATTTTTCGGGACTCAATGACACGCAGATTAACGGAAACGTCAATCTAGGGCTACCGGCTGCGACTTATTCTATTCCGTCGAACCGCTATTCAGAGGATCTTTACAATTGTAGGAACCCATTATTTAGAACGTAGAACAGTCACTGATTGTGATTGTCTTCAGATGCCGCCTCTGTATCTCAGTTTTCTCCGCCTCCATCTCCCCAGTACTCAGACTCTTCTTGGAGTTCATTGTCGTCATCTCCTGAACAGTCACCGTTCTCATCTCCAAATGCAGAAACCATTTCTTTTGGTAAGAATCTTCAAAAGCAAACGATCATACGCGGTGTTCAGTGCTGACCTATCCGCTCAGATCATACCTTCATTGGCTCTCCTTCAATCGACGCTCCCTTCTTGCCATCTGGATTTTTTGGTGACCATGTCTACAGCCCCCAATCATTGTCTCAGTTATTCGGGCAGGACTACATTGGAGGAACAGATCAGCCGTCGTTCGATCTCACATCATATAACTGGGATACCTTGTCTATGAGAAGTTCCCATGATACGCTATCGGACTGCACTGCGTCGCCCCCTGCTCCACCAGCACCGACTCCATCTTCCCCAGCACTTCTATCAGCGAGCATCGTGTCACCTATGGGACGGAAACATAATCCGTCCATAAATGTGCACGTTGCCGAGGAACCCGCTGAATCAAGAATTATTGCCACTCGTCGTCCAGTCCGTCGCTCCCGCAAAGGAAAGGCCCAAGCTCTCGCAGTATCTTCGAGCTCGAATGTTCCTGCGCCTTCGATGGCCACGACTACAAGACCAACGATGGTAGAATACCGTCGCATCCGTAATGAGAATCCGGATATGTTTAGAATCATGCATTCTAGGGTTCCTCGTAAATCCAAGTCGAAACCTGCGCCTCAGCCCATCCGCTATGAGGACAATATGTATCGCAATAAGAATGTAGGAGCAAACTGCAAAGATCCCATGGAAGACTCGGGTAATTTAATGGCTATTGAGGATACGCCATACGTTGGATCAGAGTTATATTATGACAGTGAGTCTGAAAATTTCTATGGGTGGATGTCAGTCAGAATTAACGCAAGGTTTGATAGGAAGCACCTCAGCGCCTACACATGTTGGTCGAAGCGACCCATATAAAATGAGCTACAAAAAACGTAAAGGTGCGTCGGATAGAGTTTTATTTATATATATAATGCTAAGCAATATATCCAGGTCGAGAGGACCGGAATGGTCTTGCAAATTCCCAACAACACATCAATCCTCGAGAGAGGATTGAACCATACAACTCTAAATCTGGATCATTGGCCAAAGCTTCTAACCTTAGAAGCTCCGGTCGCGAATCTATCCATCGAGAAAATAATTCTCATCGGAAGACAATAGGAAACCCAAAGTAAGTGTTCAGTACAATCCTCTCTCGAATCGACATGTTGACTGAAGAGCGCGTATGAATAGCTCATTCCAATTGAACAAGCGGGAACAGGTAGAATTACATCCCCTATATGAGACTGATTCCGCCGCAGGCTTGAGCCACAGTCCATATTTGGACAATGTGTTCGCCATGTACGGCAGAGACTCGTCTCAGAACTGGGACTCACCTATTCACTACGGCTACTCGCCGTCCATCTCTTCTTTGTCCCTCTCCTCGCCTCCGTCGCCATTGTTTTGAGCGTCGTTGAGAAAGCGAAAGAGGCGAGTCTTTGAAGACCAACAGTCGCCATCAGTACGCCGAAAACAGCGCTGAGGATTGGGGGACGTCTCTATCCGATGCCCCAGCGTTGAGTTGAAAGGCGTCAAAAGCGACGGCGTTGATCTGAATGACTCGAGTAGAGAATGGGAAAGGAGTACACCATCTCATCGATACGGACACTTGTTTCTTTTAAACGAATCTGAACTTTGTCGTCGACGGACATTTCCACGACTGACATCGTGAGAATGCCCATATATGGCGTGTTATATTCCCTTTTCATCCTGACCTTTGTATTTGTATTGTCATGGACCTTGTTCTCTTGTAGCTCTTGTAGCTCTTCTCTTTGTATTATTAGTTGCGTCTCTTAGTTGGCTTGTATTTGTTTAGTTTTCTTGACGACCTTGTTTCGCGCTTTCGAAGTTCAATGTACACGTACAATGTTGAGAAATTTCATATGGTTACTTGTGCACACTGCCGTTCTTCAGCTTCGTCAAAGGAACGATCTTCTCAGCAATTGAGTCCATGTGTTGGTCTATTCTACGAGTTACCTTTGACATCGTCTTAGAATGATTTATTGCACCCGAACGATAGAGAAAGACCCACCATTATGTCGAGGTATAACGAGAAAGCTGGTCGCCAACCTCGTAGCTACGCATACTGCAAAACTTTGATGAGATTGATACACATTGTCCAGGTTGGAATATATTTGGACGGCCATGTACGAGCACGATGTGAGTCACGACCAAGTTGATTGATAAAGCTAGCAAAAGCCGGAAGAGACTTCACGCGAATATTACTTCGATAAACGATAACTGTATATTGTAATTCGACACCAACAAAAAAACAAACGACGACACAACTAAAATACGACAACGCAAAACGACACTAAAAACGACACTACTAAACCAAACATATAAAATGCACATTGCACTGAGAAATAGAAACGAAAAATGGATTGATTGATTGATGACGAGGATGATGTATAGCGTAATTTTCGAAAGCAAGCAAGCGAGACGAGACGAGACGAGTTCAGATGATGATAAGTTGAGCGAGGAGCGTTGATGTGGAACGAGGATGGATGGATGATGGATGATGGACGGATGGATGAGTGATAGGGACGATGAGGATGATAAGAATAGTGAGGATGATAAAGACGATCAACGACAAACAGCGAACAAAGAAAGAACAGCAAAAGTAATAAGAAAAGCACCAAAAAATGCGAGGTGGGCGGTTCTACCGAGGAAGAAATCTTCATGTATCATCAGCATCAATATCAAATTTGGAGAAAAAGTCCACATACCGCAACAACATCTACGCCTCAACACCACTCACACCCCCACCTCCTATACCCACACCACCTCCAACAATACCAACACTAACACCCTCCACCAACCCCCTCATCTCCGCAATACAGTCATGCAGCTTCGTCAGCACCTCCCGCGCATTCTCAAGCAGCGGCCGGATATTCTCCGGCGTCATCGCCAATTTCGTCGTTGCCGTAGCCATCGTCTGTTGAGAGTGATACTGAGCACCAGAAGAGGCGAACTGGGGCGGCATCGAGCGCACGGAGCCCGTTTTATGCGGTTTGGACGAGGAGGAGCGGATGGACGAGGGGCTTATGGCTATGGCCGAGACGGGACGGGGCGACGTCGTTGGTGCTGCAGGATCAGGACCAGCACTGCTAGGTTCGGGTACATTCGCCGACGGCGAACTCGGCTCATCCGTATGTTCCTCAACATTCGACAACCGAATCGTCCGCTGAGCCCCGCCTGCGCCCAGCTGATCGCCACTCGCTGTGGTATTCGCTGTGGTGGAAGTGACGTTCCGCAACGAAGACGAGGAGACGTTGAACGAGCGTTTGGGTATGATCGCATGGCGCAGGCTATACCCCCCTCCTCGTTCACTCGACACAGGGACGGGAAGAGGGAGTGCCGGAGTATTTGACGTTTGTGGCAAAGGAGGAGGAAGTGGAGGATCGAACGAATCCCGTTGGAGATAAGGACCTCTGCTCTTCCTTAACTTATGCCTCTGACTCCCGCCGGCGCCACGCACGGTAGCGTCCGAGCTGTGATGTGATAGCCCATGCGAGGCAGCATCGATGTCGGAAGCGGAATCGATGCGGTCCCAATCTTCCTCCTCCTCTTCCTCCTCTTGTCCATCCCCTTGTTCGTCCTCAGCGCTGCTGCTCGTGCTATCCTCGCCTGTACCACTGCTCTGGCCTTGCTCATGCTCATGCTCCTGGTCTTGCCCATGCGCGGTTGACCGTTCAGGTATAGCCGCAACTTGACTCCTCGGAGGGGTCTGCGCCCGGTTTTTGTTCCCTCCAATACGGAATATAGACGCTAGCGAAGGTCGTCTCGCAGATGCTTTGGGTAAGATGAACGGGGCAACATCGTCGGGTGGAGATCCTAATGGCATGATGATATCTCCTCTGTTATCGCGGTCGAAGTCGTGCGATGCGCGCACGGTATCGCGTTCTGGATTTGGAGTGGGCCCACTGCTCATCCGTTTCTTCGCTTGGCGCTCGTTCGAAGAACCCGTGGTGTTATTACTAGCCAGCCTCGGATGCGCATGCGCATGTGCACGCCGTCGCCTCCTCGACCCCACAGAAGATAAAGTACTCAAAGACGTCGTCGACTGAGAAAGGAACGCCCGCGTTCCGAGCGGAGGTGGTGATCTCGACGTCGTCTCTGCATCTTGAGTCTGACGTTGGAGTTTGAGAGCGCGCAGCATGTCCCGAATACCAGCCATGCCTAGCACGCCCCCACCTGGGCGTCTTTTCCTCTCCTTCTCTTTTTCTTTATCCTTCCCTCTCAGGCCCTGACGATCGTGCTGTAAAGCCCCACCCGACTCCTCAGACGGAAGCGTGATCGTACTATTCCTCGCATCGCCCCAGCGCCAGTCCCTATTCACGTTCGCATGCCCATGAGAACTCGACGATCCCAAACCTCTCCCTTCTTCGGGTATGGATAGGCGCGCGTCCTCGGTGGCGTTGGCGTTGGTATTGGGAAGAGACGAGGAGACGCCGACAGCGGAAGCAGACGATGCGGCGTTGGAGTTGTTGAGCATTTCACGTAAGAGGCTGAGCTGGCGCTGACTGAGATCGTGCCGGCCCGTCGAGGCGCGCCACGAGGACGCGGGTGGAGGGCTCGCAGGTGGCGGACCTGCTCCTTGACCTTGACCTTGACCTTGACCTTGACCTTGACCCTGACCAGTGTTATGCGCCGTCACAGGAGCCGTATGTACACCCTCGAGATAAGGAGGTGACGTAGGCAAGCTCGCCGAGCCCACAAGCGAAGTCGACGCAGAAGGATTAGGATAAGGCGTCGTCGCATGATCACCCGCAAGCGTTATCGCCCTCTCCCTACTCCTCTTCTTCCCGCCCATGTTGCTCTCGAACGCGGCTGCTTGGGCTTGTCTCATCGTTATGCTCGTCGTCGTTAGGGAAGGATTTATGGTAGTGGTGGCGGTAGTAGCTGGAGCTGGAGGCGACGTTGCGTATAAAGAAGGCGAGGTGGACGTCGAAGGAACGACAGGCGTCCCACCACCCAACTCGATAATCAACTCAGCACACTCCCACGAAATGCGGTATTTCGAGATGATACCATGGAACGCATCCGCAAGGTCTCGGTACGCTTTGTCTTCTTCTCTTGTCGTAGTTGTATTTTCTTCTCTCGTCGAAGTCGAATTTAACCCCTCCACGCTCGTCACATCCAACAACGAAGGCGAGTCAACCAGCGCCCCCGCAGCCTGTCCTTCGGGATTGGTCTGCGCCCTCGAGCGCGACCTGCGCGCTTTGGCTTTAGCCGTGAGCTGAGCGAAGAAGCCTTGTGCTGTAGGGGGTGTGGGGGATATGGGGCGTGCGTTGGTGATGGGTGGTGTGGGCGAGAGCGACCGTGGATGGCTAGGAGACAGTGTGGGCGAGAGGGAGGAATGAGGAGGGGAGAGGGCCGTGTGAGCGTCGAATATGGATTGGAATTCGGTGATGAGTGTCGTGTAGGTTTGTTGGAGTTTCATGAGCTCTGTAGGGGGGATAAAAAGAGGAGTTGTCAGTTCGTTCGTTCGTTTTTGACGAGAGGAGAGGAAAGATTTTAGAATGAAGAATCGTGAAGGAGAGAGGAGATAAAAGAAATAAAATTAAAATCGAGATAACGCGAAAGATGACAGAAAGGATGAGAATGAAAGGATCAAGGAGAGATGAAGGCGAAAGCAGGACACCAGGTCAAAAAAAAAGATGAAAACCAAATAGAGAAACGAAGAAAATCTACATGAACTAAAAGAAAAAAAAAGGCAACTCACGATCAACACTTCCCGCAAACTCCCTAACCATCCCCAAATCCCTCTTAATCCCAACCTGCGCCTGACTTATCCTCGCCGGAATCTTGAGATCGCCCAACGAGTTCCGTCTCGGCACCGTCCCACCACCTCCACCTGCGTTCGCCCCTACACCAGCACCAGAAGCTGTTACTGAAGCTGAAAGTGTTGACGAATCGCCCTCGCCTGACCCTGAGATCGCCGACGCAGCGCCGACGCGGCCTAGGGAGGCGGATTGGGGTGAGCCGGGTGATCGGGTTGGTACCCTGCTTGTGTTTGAGTTTGAGTTTGTGGATTTATTGGGCGACGATGTAGGCGTGAAGAATAACGATGTGGACGAGTTGGTGGGCGAGAGCGATGCGGAAGATGCTGAGGTGGGTGGGGGCGGTAAGCCCAAATGCTGCTGTTGCGTGTGACCTTGAGCTTGACCGGGACCTAATCCTTGACCTTGATGAGGACCGACGTCGACCGATTTCCGACCTGCGGTGGAGATAGTCTGCGGAGGCGAAGGAGGCTGGAGCTCGATGGGCGGGAGCAAGGATAACGACATTGGCATCGCTGGGTGTGATTGTGACGGCGCAGGCACAACATCACCACGTTCCTGGTCCATCGAGCGCCGGATCCGCTCTCCGAAATCGAGGCTCGGTCTCGCAGATCCAAGTGACGGCCTGCTTTCCTCAGTTTGGGGTTTAGAGGACGAGCGACGACGCCGGTATGACGAGGAGCGGCGCGCGGTCGATTGCGCGGATTGGTTGGGCGAGTGGTGTGGTGATTGCGTGGGTGTCTCCTCTGCGTTGCCTGTGCTCGGCGTCGTTAGAGGAGGAGGAGGAGGGGGCAGGCGA
>MU155624.1:0-18600 GCA_015484465.1 Pholiota conissans
GTCTTTGCGAGGACCGCCTGAATTTGCGAATGAATTGAATGAATTTTTTTTTTGAATGTGAATCTCCTTGTCATGTACATATACTGTGAATACTCAAAAATTTCTTGGTCGCATAATATTCTTGAGTCATACAATCAAGTTCCGGATTCTTTACAAGGTGTAGAACAAAGCAAGGTCGCGCGCTACCAGCCAGAGGCAGAGATCAAACCGGAATTGCAGGCGTCACCCATATATAACAAATACAAACAATAAAGATGCGGCAGGAGATGGCCAGCCAGCTCGTCGATAATCGCACCGGGATTTCTACTTTTTCTAAGCTGTGGTGTTCAAGTAGGCAGTCTGTCATGCGTCGAATGACTCGAATGTAAGTTTTTTCGGTCTTGCAATACTTATATCTACTGAAGTCCGTGTTACCCAGCATCGCCCATGAGTTCTTTCCAGTTTCTTCCTCTCTTTTTATATTCCAGTCGTCCCCACCTCACGTCCGCCCACTATCATATTCGTTGTCTTTTACTTATTACGATAACCTCCATGCCACTTCAAGCATCTATCTCTATCAGAAGCACCAGAGTTATTCAGCAGTCGCAGATGCATAGACGCTCCAAATGCTATCGAATTGTCGCAGTCCTCCAGGAATACTTCAAAGTCGAGCATACGCACATTGAAGACGGACAATGGGTGCGTAATGGGCAATCTGACCGCTATGACGACAATGCTGGTCTCGCATTTGCTTCACAGAGTATCCACTGTGGATACTGGGTAGTCGGATGATCGCCGAATGGTGACGTGGCTGGTGGACCCGAGTATATGGAATATCACACACACATTCCTTGCCCATTTTTTATGGCTCTCTTACACGGGGACTCGTTCATATACTTTTCGTACGCCCTCGTCCATCTTAACGGCCCCTCCAGGCAACAGCCAATGACCATCGATTCAGTGTTTCTGTCTCCGCGTTTCGCACTTTACGCAAGATAGAAGAATATCCTGGGTTGAAAGTAGAAAACCTCAAAAAACCGGAGATCGTTAGAGGATGCTTAGGTCAATGAGGTAGCGCTGGTAAGCAGCGTACATTCTCCTCTCTGCTGATAGCGCTGACTTGCCTCTAGCGGTATACTCATAGCATCTCCCGTACGGTATCCTCTGTTCGATCCTCGCCTCGCCACGCATCAATCAAGCTCTCTGCGCCACCAGATGAGCGCCCTAAACCACAAAACGATGTCCGAGGATTATGTCCCGTACCATGCATCAATGCATCAACGCGGGAGATGCGGTCGTTTGATGCTCTCTGGGTCAGTTGAGGTCAATCTGAAATGACAGATCCGGTGCCGACCGTCTACACGTACAACGAGCACTCCATGTACAGTGCTCTGCAGCGTGGAGACGCGACCGCTCAGGTATTGTCGTACCCACAATATTGGACAACGAGTGTGTATTCGAATCAACGCCCATATTCAAGCAATATAAGCCTCTACATTCACGAGGTGGCTTTTCCGCTGATCTTCATTCCCTAGCTCTCATCTGTGGTACTCGGCCGTGCTACCTACGAACTCATAGAAACTACAGGTACTGTGGAAGGCTCGACACGGCGCTTGTCGTCGCATGGACTGCTCTGCCCACCGTAATCTGCCTTTCTCACCCTTACAATCGTCTTCTGAATCATCGTCCCGTCGTCCCGCATTTGTGCGCTCTTTGCGAATCTTGCTATTTCTCGAAAACCACAATCGTTGTTGGCCAACAAGCTGCGTAAGGTCAGGAGTCTCTATCCCTACTCTCCTAGATTCGTTTTTGACGCATGCGCCGACCGTCAGACATACCTTGCTCCGAGTTGTCAGTTGCAAGCGACCTCTTGCGTTTATTCAATCCCGAAGTTGGTGTCAGTGAAAGTGGCTGCGACGGTGACTGCTGAAGCGGAGGAAAGGCGTACTGAGGGGATATATACGATGATGCGCGACACGGTATTGATCGTGGCGAGGATACATATCCAGGTATGTTTGAATTCCACGACGTAGACGGGTTGTTGATATTGTGTATATCCAGGAAAGCACACCGCGTATCTTCAGAGGTTTTACTTGTCGAAACACCGCGATCGAGGGTTTCGAAGCCGGGATTGAAGCTAGAAGATGCGTCTCTTTCTCTGACTGATGAGTACGAAGAACGAGGAAGTTGATTGACCGAGGCAAGTTTTTGAATTGGCTGATAACCACCATAACTTTGCCCATTGTATAGAGCAGATGACGGTGACTCTGCCAGATATATGGGATAGAATACGCAAGGTCTAGGATCGTCAATCCTTTTATTGGGGCATGTTCCCATGATCGGTGAAGGTAGCCGGCTTGTATGAAAAGTTTTTAGGAACGGAAGCACTGATTCATCTTTTTCTAGTAGACTTGACTCGAATTCACGCTTGCACGATGACCTAGGTCTTCGTTCATGCTGGTGTTTCTTTGCCTGTTTTGATGACACTGGGATACGCAACCCTTTTCCAACCTCTTCGCTTCTACTCCCCTGAGTGGGCCTGCGCTTAAAATGCTGCTCAGTCTCAACGCGACTTGGCGTTCTGGATGGTGGCAGCGACGGATCCTGAATACAGTATTCGCAATCATGTACACTGTGAGTACTGCTATCACCGTGTGTCGTATGGACCCTAAATTTGTTACGGAAGCAACGATGATATTCCTGTTCTAAATTTTGCGTATCTGAGTCTCGCGCTGAAAGGATTACATGGTTAGTGATTTTCTCCCTGACATTTATTAATGAACTCACAAATTTGCACAGTCATGACAGGGGACAAATCAATCATAAAGAACATCTCTGGGAACTGACGGACAAGCAAGTTGTACTCTTCTTCAGTAGTACTTAAAGAGCTTGAGTGAGTGGCAGCGGCTGATGGTGGAGAGAGACGAGAGGTTGTGGACAGAGAAGCCCTCATGTGATCGGTGACGCTCTCTGATGGCTGTGGTGAAGGAGCGTGAGCAATCATTTGTGGTCCCTCTGTTGCACAACTTACACTATATTCGTCCTCGATCGGAGTTATAGGTGGGGACGGCGACGGACTGTCTCTCAATAGCATATTGAACATCGATTCCTCGTCTGAGGAGAGGAGACTTTCTCCGGAGGTATCTATGTGTATGGCTTAAGCGATAATATTCTATCAACGTTAACCGGAGCACGCCGCGCACCAGAGATACACGTTAAATCATCAATAAAGTTATCTGCATTGCCCTCCGAATCTTTAGTGTCTGTTCATCATCCACATTATCATTGTAAACTTACCGTAACATTCTGGATCAGCATGCTGCGTATCATCATCACCGTCTAGTTCTCATCATTCAATTTGACAGGTCCAAAGTATCAAGCAATTGGGCGCACCAATTGATATGTCTCCAGTTGCGATAAAAGCTTCGAGTTCTGAAATGGTATATCTGAGTCGAGAACAGAGTTCGTTGAAGAGCTTCTTGGTCAGGGAGGGCAGGACTCCATATGCAAAGTTATCGCACGAATCAGGTGCAGTAAAGGGGGATGATGTTAAGTCAATTGCCATACGTTGGGGACGTAGATATCGATAATTGAGAAGTGAGGGCGATAACGATGCACAAGGAGACGGGACTGCGTGGCTGTTATATACACATGTCATTGGGGTGGGGACGAGGTGGATGCCCACAAACAGAGTAGTCTAACCGTTTTAATCATTCCAAGCTTACAAATCAGCACACAACCTAAAGTATAAGTCGAACAATGGGACGTAGACATCGCATACACAACCCAAATAGTTTTCGAGTCGACATCTTTTCGACTAAAGTATACCCCTGGTTAATCTTTTCAGCCAGCGAAAGTGTGCATCAACAGCGGAGCTTACTTAGGACACCAGCATCGACTATCTGGGACTGTGTACGAACTGCAATAGGCAATGTCGATGGATATCGAGAACACGCCGTGGATGTCTGACTAATGCAAAGTGGGCAGCTATAAGGCGCTGACGCGTTCCTTTATGCCTTCATCCTCAAGAGCAAGCACTAACAATTGGAATTGGATCACTCGACATTACAGCATGAACGCATCCCGCTCCCAATCCCCTTCATCACATTCCCCTTCTCAGGCACGAGAAGCGGCCGGTCCAACGTCTACATTTGCACCCGCATCGCTGAGCGTGGGCGTCTCTGCACACGAACCTGTCAACTATATATCTCCGCTGGTCCCATACTCCCCCACAGAGAGTGAAAAGCTAGTGTTGTTCGGTGGTGAGTTGATCCATTATCTTGAAACGATGATAGGATCTAATGTGCTATTATATCAGATCCGAGCTTCGACGAAACTAAATGGACCCACCTAGCTGAATGGCTCGGTGAGTTCATCATCAAAGTTATTCAGCGAACAAGCTCAAGCCATTGCAGATGCTTTCGACAACGCAAATTCATCGGATCCTCCTCCTTCATCAGCCGCGGATCCCACGGCGGACAATCCTTCGTCGAAACTCTTGCTTCGCTCGTCCTCACCCCCATCACCACACGCAAATGCTGAAGATGATCAGTCGAAGGAACATTCTTTTGAAGTCAGTTCAACGAGCTCACCGCGATCCACTTCTCTATGCACAGCAGCAGAATTGGCTGAGCTCAAAACACTCTGCGGTAAGCCCAGCACGAACACCGTACCCCCATTCATGGCGAATTCATGACGATCTAGACAATTTACTATCCGCACCCATCCTGGAAAATCTCCTAGAAATGCAGTCATATATCGGAAACATTATCGATAAAGTATGCACCTATACTCCTGATGAAACTATCGTCGAAGAATTCCGGTCGCCATCGCCATGTTCGTCCGAAACCACCATCCAAATACCCACAGTAGCCAAAGATACAATTGAAGAGCGTGAAGATCATGATGCGAAGTCATATAAGGTTCTTGTTGAAAAGTATCCGAATATGTTCCGCACCTTGGATTTCAATGATCCACCTGATCCTGTTGCCCGAGACGTGCACAATAACTCCAGGTCACTGGACGTTCAAGAATCCCTGATTCCCGACACCGCCGGATTCCCGTATTGGATAGGCGGAGACACTAGAAATCCCATGCGGCAGCAAGGTGAGGTTTCTTGACAATTGAAAACATTAGCGAAATTAAAAATCAGTTTAATAGAACGTACCCAAGCATCAAGAAAGGCATATCGTCGAACGGAGCCATATAGACAGGCCTATGAATCAAGAGGAGAGCGAGGAATCACAGTATGTGTGCTGATCTTCTCGATAAATGTATGTAAAGGTTGTGAGACGAAAATCATACAGCATAACACAGCACCGTAAGCAGTCAATTATCAAGAGGGAACTGCACATTTAACCGTGTTTGAATCCAGTCTTCAAGCGCCCAAATATGTGAGTGGGGACGATCTGAAGGCGAACGAGTTACGAGAACGCAACTTGAACGGCGATGGGCTCAAAGTAGGTTATATGTTCCACCCCTAATGAAATTGTATAATAATCTGCGGGTGCAGGTTGTGCAAGATTTAGATCTTCACAACTCATACAACATGAGAACAGCATACGCAAACGGCAGTGAAATGATGAGAAGATCATCGGCCCCAACCGACAACGTGAACCTCGTACAGAGAAGAGAGCACGTACCTTCGGAGAGATATCACCCCACCAGTATGTCGATATCTGAGCCCGCGCAAGATCAGTCGCTTGAAAGTTACGGCGTCAATTCGTCGTCCACACCCTGTCAATGCAACGCACCTGTATACCGCACGCACCCCCGGTCCTTCTACCCGCCACCTGACATCCTAACGTCTCGTCTTTCCCCTCCGCTCGCCTTACCTTATCCCCCACCACCATCGGAGCGATGGCCTTCGACGGCATCAACATCGAACAACCGCAAAAGGACCGCGGATTCGAATGAGCAGGAGTGCGAAAGACATGTAGGTCGGTTCGTAAAGCGCAAGAAAGGCTAGGGACGACAATACGCACATATAACTAGACAAACGGGACACAAGTGAGGGTTTCCATACATGTTTAGGGTACGATAATGAGGGAGGGAAGGAAGAAGGAAAGAAAGTGGGGCGACGTGTTGAACTGATCATGGATAAACGGTTCCCACGCCGCTCGACTTGTGGGCGTCGGACCCACAGACTCAGCCGTAGCTCCAGACCCGGACGTTCGCTTCGTGGCTCTTGTATCTTCATAACAACCTTGTTTACCGCGCATCCTGTAGTTACTATCGCGCATTTCGAATACTCGCTTCCTCATATAAAACAACGTTCTCCCTTTCGTTCTAGTAGAACTTGAAGAAAAAATGGCGTGTGTGGAGACTCGGGAGCCGGATCTGAGTATTTGGTGCAACTGCGTGTGTCTTCAGTACGCTCTACGAGTATATCAGCATCCCCTTTTACCTTTCTCGCTCTTATACGCTACTCCATGGTTCTTGTACTTCTTACGTGTTCTTTCTGGAGATCACGTTTATGTTATTGTACTCGTGTAGTTGTTAGGAAAAATACCCGAGTTTCCATGAATGCGTTCAGAATCTCACAGCTACGGCCTCATAGCACGCCTGGATTACTTGGGAGGAGATTGTGAATCGCGTTACCAGACCCAGCGTAAAATCCCCGAGGTAATATAAAAAGCAGCGCAATTATCATTTTTTTTGGCGTTCCTTTAGACTAAGAACTGATAAGAAACTCTTATTTGCTCAAGAATCATATAGTGCGTCGATATCATAGCCAAGTTGTTCTTGTCTAATGTGATTACGCAGCTTATAAATCATATTCGCTCCGACAGGAGCATATTGCAAGACCGTATATGGCCTCACAGTTGGCGCCTCGCTCATCCATTGGCAAGATACCAAACAATGTACTACGGGAAATATTTACGCATTGCATCCCGGAACATCCATACGAATGGTGCGATAAATACCGATACTTCGCTATATATCATCAACCGAATATGACCATTGCACCGATGCTCCTCTGCCGTGTTTCTTCCTACTGGAGGAGAGTTGCCCTGTCGACTGCGTCACTTTGGTCCTGCCTCTCGTATCACTTAAAGCTTATCAAGACCCCCAACGATGGCCCTTTTCTCCTCAGAGATCAAATATCGTTTCTTTCCTGGTGGAATAAGAACAGCAAAAATATGGCGCCGTTTCGGTAGCGAAAAAAGGACCTTGTAAGGGCGAACTTGCTCACTTGTACACCACCAAATGCCGAGAAGCCGGAACTTACAACTTGTTCCCACGCACCCTCGAAATTAACTTGCAACTTGCGTTCACTTGCCCTGCGAGATGAGCGCCCGTAATCTGTATGGCAGGATTATGGTCTTTAAAACTTGTGTTTCTGTGTATAAACATGATACAATTACCATACTAAATCATTCTCAACATTTACCCTGTATCTGACGACGAGTGGTCGGCATTGAGGTACAGAACTGACATAAATCGCGGTTGCTATCGGCCTCGAGGATAAACTACGATAGGGATATAAATTTTGTCGTGTACAATTGACTGTCTATAGTTTGGGGATATATAATATATTAGTATGTGTCTTCTTAGAGTACTGTACTCGTCCAAGGCTTTATAAATTGTATGTACAAGTTCACAAGTTTAGAACGCACCGTGTAGAATGCAATACAGGTTCGCAAATCTTCTTATCATTTGATCGCTAAAAGTGCGCATCAGTAAACTTGTTAACTTGTGCAGATGTGCAATGTAACTTGGAACATTTTTATATTCACTTCAATGATGAGACCTGATTTTTGAGGTAGAGTACAATAGTACTAATGTAGCATGAGATAAGTTTATTGAGTTTCTAACCTTTGGTACGGTCTTATTCTATCTTTTATGCTCTCACATTATCAACACTGTAGCTTCGAGTCTTCTTCGCCCTTACTCCTTACTCCGAGTCTATGTGTTGCTCTTAGCATCGAATTTGCAGGTTTCTGGGCACCCAACATCTTGTCAGACAAATATATGTAGCTCGGTACTCTACCTGGAGGTGTCATCTATAGAATAAATATGTTGAATCATTCCCTTCGCTAGCATCTATCCGATTAACACCATTATTTAGGAGTTTTTCGCATAGTGGGCACTATATCATTTCAAATGAACTATGACAGCAGTATATTGACTACATCTCTTATTTATATATATATCTGCAAACTTATTTCTGCTCTGGAAAGGTGTGAGCTTGCGCAGAGGCTTGGATGCCAAAGTAGCGGCACAAGTTCGGTAATGCCAAGCCAACTTGCTATGACGGCAAGTTCCGAATCAAGTTCACTTGCCGGCTGCAGGACGAACTTGTCTGAAATCAACTTGCCTGCCACAAGTTCGCACAAGTGAACTTATGGCAGGAGCAAGTTCATTTTACAAGTACCTTGTTGAAAAACCCGCCGTTTCTCTTCCTTAATCTCCCTTGTCGGGTAGAAACACCTATTGGAGCAACCTTAATTCGTCTGAATGCACCGGAAACGACGCCTCTACGACATTTTCTAACTTCAGCTCAGTATCTCGACTTCAACATGGACTATTGGAACTTACTTGTGCAAAAGTGGATTGAGTGCGGTTTTCAGATGCGCCATCCCAATCTTCGGACAGTCGTGAAATGCGGTCGGTCAGGTTATAACAGTTCTTTCTTTTCTAGTCTTCAAACTCTTCCACTATCTCCGAAGTTGAACCGTCTTCTTGTTAGTGGAGACCTTCTCTCACTACAGACATTCAACACTCAGGCTTACTGGCCGACGGTGACACACCTGATTTTGTCCGACATCAAATTATCAGTCGACGTCTGGTTCATCATCCTGTCTGGTGTACCGTGTCTCGAGTTTGCCTGTTTCAATATCATACGGCTCTCTGGTACGACATCATATGGATGACCTACTCGATCTACTCTTCCAAACCTGTTGGAATGCTCCGTTCACTTATACGACCCTATCTGTGAATCTGTCAGATTTCCGATGAGTCTGCTCTTCACCAACATGCAATTTCCGCGCCTCAAGACCCTCTCATTGACCTCACTCTGCACGACGTCCTGGAACGACAAGAGCTACGGTATTACGGAACTCTACAGTGTTTTGAAATCCAGTCCTACCGTCACAACACTCATTCTCAGCGACAATTTTCTCGATTTCACAAGCACTCAACACCACTATACGCCCTGGACTGTACGGACATCGAGCGATGTCCCACTACCAATCTGGATTTATATACCCTACCTTTCGCATATCAAACTCGAACTTCCAGACACTAGGCTCTGCACTGAAACAGAAGAGGCTGAGAAAATCAGTGCTTACATCTACAGGGCGATCTTTCGTCCAAGCTTCCTCGGCCTCCAGGATCCAGCATGCCGAATTAAAGCGATCACCTTCATCATCTTTAAGCAAGACAAATCACAAGAACAACCTAAATGGAGGATCAGTGAAACAGAGGTAGCAGGAGACGTAAAGCGCATCGTTCTGGATACTGTTCAGATGTTTTTGACGGACGCGCCTTATTTGAAGAACGTCAAATTATATGTAACAGAGGAGTCGCCAAAGGGAAGGAGCTTGGTCTTACCATTGGAGTGGGCGTCAGGTTTCTGAAAGTAGAATAGATTAAATCATAAATAGATTGAGGCTGAGCGCTGAGCGCTTACGAATGTTTATCAATCGACGATGCAGAACAAATAACACAATGAGATTTCCCATATGAGAGTGCAGCGGCAGATCCCGAAGTCATAAAGCTCGATTCATTGTGTCTTGTCTTCCCCTTGTCGCTTTACGAACGTTGCAAGACGAGCTACAATGCCAGCCACTACTACCCCGCCTCCAGAAATACGCACGATCTACGACGAAACCTTTCGTTCCAGGCATTACGACGAGCCCACTATCAGCAGCATGGCGACCCAAGCTAACTTGCTCGGACGACTTAAACACCACGCCGCAACGACGGACGGCTCGTTCTCCATCTGCATCTCGAGTGGCCAAGGCGTTTTCATCAGCAAGGTACGTCCTCCTAGCATTTCAGCGGCACGCTCTTTCATAGATTCGCTCTACTGCACATAGGCGCTGCTCGACTCCATTCCCAAGGACCATCGTCCCGCTCTCGACACTCGCCGTGCAGGGCAAGCAGTCGAAACGTTCTCTGGAACCTTGATATCCATCGGGACTACGTTCCTCCCTGTTATCTTCACGAATTACACCACCGGAGAGAAATTTCGCGTCGTATTGTACGCAATCGTGATGCCCAGTCTTTACGTGCCGATGTTTATTGGTGGAAGCCGGGGAAGCGTTGTTCAAACAACGCAATATACGAATGAGGGGCCAAAACATGGATTCGGATTCGGACCAGGAGACGAAAAAGTCCATGTTATGGGAATTTACTAGGATACAGGAAGCGAAGATAAGTTATCCTTTGCATACGAAGAGAGGAACGCATGTACAACTTAGGAGCGACAGCATTGAGTACAAGTTCTGTGTGCAAGCGACTTTAGCCAGGATAGCAATGACGTGCAAGCCGTTATGAAAAGGCATCCTGCACTAGAATATATTTCGTTCTTTGCCAGGAAACAGGCCACGGGGTAGGGTAGCAAACATCCGGAGACGAGTACAAACACCACAGATTCATGGAACGATGTTATTCAGTATATCGTCTGCAGGGGGGAAAGAGAACGTGCAGGTTTTTTGAGAATTGGTGTTCGTGTAGTAGTATGCGCAAATAAAAGAACGAGAGAAAAAACGAAGTGTAAATTCTATTCAAATTGTGAGATAAGCAAATTGAAAAAGATAAAAAAAGCGTACCAGGTACCTTGACATTACGACTCCCAACTCGCCGCTAACTGCAAAGTTCCTCCACCGACAGAGTAGCAAAATCGGATGATTCGGATGTCCAAACAGAGAGGACTCTCCCGAGTATCAAACTCCAAAGGTATTTGGGGCGCATTCCGACGAATGTAGAGCTTTTTGAGTTGGAGGAAAGGGCAAGAGGAAGGATGAGTAAAGGTCGTTGGAGCGAATGACCTTTATTTGCACATGTATCATATCAGGGACATCGGGTGATGCCGGCCACGATTCAGAAGCCAGCGAATTCTCCACGTCCAAGTTGGACGCTCAAAACTCCTGCTTGCTGCCCAGTACCTCATCTATCGTGTCTTAGCAGCTCAAGGACCGTAGCTTGCATGTCATTTTCGGGGCCCGACCAACAGCTCTTACAAAAAAATTATCATCCAATCCATCTCAGGCCCGGGACAGACCCGACCATGACGGAGCGCCTCGCTACGCAACAGCGTTGTGGCATCTCAGCTGCTCGGAATCCGATTCACAAGATCGTTTTACGCGCTCCAATCATTCAAGTGTACTGTGGGCGTTTATACTTCTCCGAATACTCCCCGCTTACGATATTTGAATAGTTAAATGCGACAAGTCCGTTCACATTCAAGGTCATTCCGCGCTACGTTCGAAATCTGGGATAGGCGGCTTCAGGCGAATAAGATGGTCGGTTCTACGCTTTCATCTTCCCACTGAACGCCCACCGAAAAGATTGCTCGCAGTCGAGACCGAGAAGTTACCTGCTGAATACTCCTTGTCCTCCCGCTTCGAAACACGTACACGAAAATTGTCGAATGCCCCGGCTCTAGATCTGTGGGTCAACGTCAGACTCAACACATGCAGGACTTGCTCTAACTGCGTATTTTTACCCAGGCTTCACCAGAAAACCGTTATTTTCGCTCTTCCAAGGGATCCAGAGTAGAGGTACTTGGCATTGTCGTTTTCTCTTTCGCACCGATCACCTCATTTCGCACTTCACCTGGGCCGCAGGCACTCGAGGACTGACGGCAACGACAATCGAAGGTCATCAAATTATGATCTTTGCTCCGAGTCGAAGCAATTTAGATCCCGAATGTTGGATTTTCGCACCTGTGTCGAAGAAGAATCAATGCATTGATACGAAGGCCTGACGTCATAGGTCTTGGGAACGGCGAATTCAACACCCCGCGATGAAGATACAATTCAATCCCGCGATCAAACATTGAAGGCCACAGCGTGAAGCACATTGCCGCAGATACGCGTTTCGCATTAGCCGGTTACTCGCGACAAATGTCCGCGAATATCGTGACTTTTTCGTCTATTCATCCCTCGAGGTGAAAGAGCTTGCAAAGAGGGTTCAGGATATAAAAGCCATTCGATCTTGTCGATCGAAAGTCTACAAACCTGTTCTCTTATTTCTTCAACTACCAAAGACTTTACTCAACTACACAATGGCAGGAGAACTCGTCGTGGTGCGTACTTTCCTTGCCCGTCTTTTTTCAACATTTCTAACTTTCGAGTGCGTAGATCACTGGCGTCTCTGGAAATGTCGGATTCCGCGTTCTCTTCCAAGCACTCGCCCATGGCTACAAAGCTCGCGCTCTCGTCCGCAAGCAGTCGCAGATCGAGCACATCAAGAGCATTCCGTCGATCGAGAAATACGCTGACAACCTCGAATTTGCGCTCGTTCCAGACTTCACCGCCCCCGGCGCCTTTGACACTCATGTCGCGGACGCCACCTTCGTCGTCCATGTTGCCGCGCCGCTGTACTCGACGACTGATGTTCCGATCGACGTAGCCGAGTTTGCGTCGACGACTCGCAACATGACGAAGAATATTTTGGAGGCGGCGTCAAAGACCCCCACCGTCAAGCGCGTGGTGATTACCGCATCAATCAGCGCCTTGTTTACTGGTGAAGCTATGCAAAAGGATTCCGATGTCGTTTATTCCTGTGAGTTCTTTTCTATTTAACTTTGACTCCTTTCATTCATTCAATTTTGCCTAGGGAAATCTCCCATATGCAAGGACTTCATCACTCCGATGCCCGAGAAAGCTGCAGGCCCAATCGCATACGTTATATCCAAGGTCCTCGCCGCCCTCGACGTCGACCAATACGTGGCCGAGAAGAAGCCCCACTACTCCGTCGCCAGCATCTTTATCGGCACCGTCATCGGACCCAACGACCTCTTCAAGACCGCTACCGAGCTCCTGAAGAGCTCGAACGTTCTCGCCGTCGCGCCCTTGCTCGGAATGTCCTTCCCGCCCATCCAGTCCGTCTACATCCACCTCGACGACGCGGCCATGTCCCATATCCGCGCGCTCACCATCGATCTGGCGCCCGGCACGACGCGCAATATCGTCTCTGCGTATAATACGGTCGCTAATCCTGATTCGGTCCGCTGGAATGACTCTATCGATATCGCGAAGAAAGAGTTCCCGGCGGCGTTGGAGTCTGGGGTGTTCCCCCTTGGCGGTGCTGTGTCTACGCTCAAGGCCCTTGTCGACTCTGCGGAAGATGAGCGTGTTCTTGGGATGAAGTTTAAGCCGCTCGAAGTGGCGACTCGTGAGGTTATCTCGCAATACGTTGAACTCGTCGCTAAGGCGTAGGTTTAAATATGTAGGAACTTGTATATGCGCTGTCAATGTAACCAAGTATCGAGAAATGTATCAAGATATACTTGTACGGACCTGGAGATAGATATTTTTTGGTGCAGGGCTTATTGCATGATTTTGAGTGGGCGTCGACGAAAGATGATCGATGAGGTTTAACTATGGCACTGGTACTGAACATGGATGTTGTCACCTTAAATCAGTACAATCCAGAGTATTGTGCCAGAAATTTTCTTGCTGGGCACTGCTTCTTACACTGTCGGTTCTTCATTTTTTTTTCGAAAGGAATATGTCGCAAGTGGGAGTCGAACATGGGCATTAGGCATCTGCCGTTTACGCAAGGACTCCGATTCGCTCCTGACATTATCACCCTTTGTTCTTTCAATACCATCATCTCCTCCTCTCCTTCTCACTATCATGTCGTCGACCTCTGAACCAGAAACACCACCTGAATACATACCAACGATATACGACGAGACGTTCCGCTCCGTCAGCTACTTGGAACCTACCATAGGTAGCATTGGAAATCGCCCGAACCTTGTTGGTTATCTCGAGCACCATGCCCCAACGACGGACGGGTCGTTTTCAATCTGCGTCGCGGGTGGAGAGGGTGTTTTCGTTAGCAAGGTGAGCCAAACGCGTTTGCTACATTGCTCCCTTTCATGATCGCCACGTTTCAGGCCTTACTCGACTCGATTCCAGAGGCGCACCGCCCCCAACTGAACACCGCAGACGCAGGCCTCAAAGTCAAGACACTTTTCGAGCCAATGACATCGATTGGATCGACCTTTATTCCTCTCATACTCACGAATCGTACTACGGGGAAGAAGTTCCGCGTCGTTCTTTACGCGATTGTGCTGCCGAAGATGTTCATGGGCATGTTCATTGGCGGTTTTTGTGGAGTTGCGACGTCGCAAATGTGGGGTCCAGGGCACGGGCCTATCCATGGATTCGCGTTCGGAGAAGGAGGCGCAGAAATATTTGTCCAAGGTGTTTGATGAATTCTTCGGTGAGCACTGATCATCTGCTTCGTCGGCGTATCGTTGATAAAACTAGCTGCTTCAGGCATGTGTTGATTGTATGCTCGCAAAGTGATAATGTTATTCTCGTTGATATGAATAACTGTCCGAAATGAAAAATGTTATCGAAATTCTTGCGTGGGGACATCGAATTTTCGATTGAATGCCACTTTCGCGCTCCTATTCGTCTCTTTTCTTTCATATATGTCCTCATTCTGAAATCTTCTTAGCGATGAACAAGTGACTCCTGCTAGACCCTGCCATTTCTAAAAGCGACTACGCAGAATCAATCACTCAGGATGTTTTAAATATACTTACGGTGATAGCCTTTGTATGTATGTTTGCTATTTCTGTCTCCGTGTCACTCTCTCACGTCCATCCCGAAGCTTTCCCTCCCCGCTCTTCCCAAATCCAACCTGATCATGTACGTCGTATCCTTATACTGCACAGTGAACACTATGCACCTATGTAAACAAGCGAAATTCGATGAAGCACTCCCAAAGTCTGAGTCATCCCAGGACACTTGTTCAGGACGTTATTTATACCCATCACTTGCTGTTCGAAGCAACGTGTGCTGAGCTCGAGGCGCTTGAGAAACTGCGTTTTGTGGTAACACATTCAGTCCCACTTCCTCTTGTTGTGCTCGGTGCGGATGGATCAATGGTATGAATAGGAGATTCTTTACAACAGGAAGCTAATGCACGTTTTTCAAGATTTGGCAGTGCTAAATGCTATACCGAAATGCTCAGCGCGCAGTAAAATTGGCTATCAACCCCTTCCTTATACTATTGTCGATTGCCTCTGCTGGTGCGTTTCTTCGAATCTGGGTTTCAAAAATTAGCTAAAAAGTGTATCGACACACTAAGGAATCACCGGTTATGCGATCTATCGATTAGCAACACCAGCCTTCGAAGTCGCCAACTCGATAATTCCTGCACCTCTTTTGGCCGCAAGCACCTTGATAAACCTCGCTCTCTGCACTATGATAATCACGCGCCTTGTACAATACGAGCGATCTATACGCCATGTTATCGATAATACCATGCCAACTAACGGCGGTCAGCCCAACCAAAGCTTGATACGATCCAGCTTACCATTCAAAAAAGCGATGGCATTATGCATCGAATCCTGCTCTATGATTGTGGTATGCAGTGCGATCGTTGTTGTGGTAGCCGTAGCATCGGATTCGGCGGTGTCGATGGGCTCCACAATTCCGTTTGCTCTTCTAACTCATATATGCGTGGGTGACTTGTATTTTGTAAGTTGATGCTAATAACTGACACGAAAATCTCGCAGGCTACATATCTCTCCACACCTTATCATCATACGGGTAGCTGACGGACGAACACACTCCAAGTCCAAGGTAACCGGAGGGGCCGGCACTCATCCCTCGCGTTCACTCGAGTTTAGACATTCGGAAACAGGATCTGTAGACTCGGCAACTTGAACACGTAGTGACTGTCGCGGAAGACATGAATGATAGATGACTAAGGACGTGTACCCCCAGCGTGTAATCCTGTCAAGGGAATGTCTTTCTGTAGAGTCAACGAAAATTCTGAGCTCCATATAAGTAGGCACGCTTTGCGATGGAATTATCATTATATCAAAAGCCACTCGGCTCGGTAGCGCTGGTGGATCATGATCGATAATAAAGCAACTATTTCCTATATGTAAAGCTAAACAAAGGGACAAGTCGCAATGCTACACAAGTGGCCTTGCTTGCCACTTCCGCCTGGAGGTCCCCGATATTGCTTTGTGACATCCCATGGCACATATAAAATCTAAGGTTTTCTCAAAATGAGTAGCCACTCTGATCTCTCTCCGTTACTTCGAAGTTCGTTCCTCTAGACCTTTCAGTCCAACAATCGATACCTCTCCTATCCTCAAATCATACATATCATCATTGTCAACTAATAATGGCTCGCCAAGGCTCCCTATCCCCAACAAAACAGACCAAGAAATCCTCGAGGTCGTACAAACCAGCTGTACATGTTCATCTCACTCACTTATCCTATGGAGAGGCTCATGCTACTCCTTCTCCCAGCCCTGTCTCGTTCCGGGATGTAGCAAGGTGTTGTACAACAAACATGGACTAAAACGACATATGACCGACATACATGATCTCGTGTAAGTGTCATAGCCTCGATCGGTTTACAAGATACAAAGTGTCATTAAGTTAACGAACCATTCATCAGCGATAAGCAGAGATGTCCACCCCCTGCCTGTACATCGAGCTCAACGCGAAAAGGAAAACTCAGAGACAATGAGAGGAGCATTCGGTATGTCTCTCCTTTCTTCGGAGGTACTTGAAGTGATGGCTCATCGTTGTGTTTATTCTTTGTTATCTTTGCAGACGACAAGACGATACAGCAAAGGGCTATAGGATCATATCAGGTCCCAAGGATACGCCGCAGGTCGACGACCATTACATAAACTCCTCCGCGACGCGTTCATGTCCTGGTCACCACGCCGCAGCCTTGACGCTCCTTGGGTTCGCACGAGCTCCAAGAGATTTTGGCGGAGGATGGTGATGAGTTAAATTTATGATTACAATGATTGAGAACTAGAAGACTAGACTCGCTGCATAGGCCTTTAGAGATAGACCCCAGCAAAAGCACTATAATAGAGCAAATATCGTATTTCTTCGACAACTTCTAATTGGATTCTGTGATAGCAGCAATCGATCGAATAGATAGCGAATAACTCGGATAAAGGCAGTAGAGAATCGGCAGAATGTGATGAGTCCAGGTAACAACGGGGTACAGCCAACATAGCAAAAAATAACTGGCGGCGCGATGCAGGACAGAGTCGAACGATAAATACGTTGAAGTATATCCCATGTTCAACGTCGACACAGTAAGATAGAAAAAGGTGAGATAATCGCGGTCGCGTTAGGATTCCAAATTAGCATTTTACCCAACGATACTTGCAGAGGGGAGGTTATCTTATCCACCACCACCACCTCTAGCTTCCTCTCTTGAAATATTGTTGAGGTATGCGCACGGCGACCAATTTTGAAGGAAATGAAAGACTAATTTACAGGTTCACAGACAGCAGCATGGAGCTATAATCGCGGAATACTATTTCGTGTATCTGGTTTCGCACTTCAGAGCTGACGCTGAGTAGTTACAATAACGAAACGCAAACGAGACAAACTTACCTGAAACGCACCCACAGTAGCTTTTAGCAACGAATCACCCCAATCATCACCCTCGCGTTCATGTTCGCCTTTCGTCGCATTGCCACACAATAAGCAATAACTTGTGAGCAATCATAACCCGTTTCCTGCTTTTTTAACAAGGTGGATAGAATGACGATAGTGCGTGGCGACAGGAAGACGAAGGAGTGTTTGTTAGCTTCAGCATCCATATCAAGAAGCTCTGGCGGACGAAGCACCTTCTTTTATGAATTTCGTTGCCGTAATCCAATTCAGATTCGTTTCGAATGAACGCGTGAACCTGGCCCTGACACGGCCTTATGGATAGTGTATCGTACCAGTAGGACCAGGCTGCGTCGTTGCGAACATACATGTGTCAAAGATGGTGCGGCATTGAGACAACCGACGAGGTCGTGTAGTCAACGAGAGAGTGGGAGGACCAGAGCGAATTCCGTTCAGGCACTCGGCGGAATTTGAAGCTTCCGGCAATGCCCGGAATTTCAGCGCTGGCACCTTTCTGAGTTTCTCTCACTTCGGGGGTGGCAATCTTTAAAACTGAGTTTGAAGATTGGTCCTGCCGATTGGTCTGTAGACAGTCTATAAACGCCTCTGTAGGAGAGAATTGAATATTTACTGCAAAACAGATTTGTAGAAGTGACCGAATATTATCTGCAGATGAACCTGCAAGAGTTCCGTGCAGATTTTCCGCAGGAGAGATTTGTAGACTGGTCTAAATATTACCTGCAGGACATTCTGCAGAAATCAATCTGCCGGAGACTTTCGCAGAGACGTCTGCAGATAATCTGTGGATCACTCTTTAGGAACAGTTTGTACATAATCCGTAGATAAGATTTGCAGAAAGGACAAAAGATTATCTGCGGACGAATCTGTCGAACATTTCTATATAATTTCTGCAAATCAACTTTTGGACAAATCCGGAAGATTGGTCTGCGGATTATCTTCAAACGTGTTCTGCAGACGTTTTTTGAGGGCAAGAAATTCTCTGCAAACGTGTTCTGCAGATAATCCGCAGACCAATCTTCCGGATTTG
>MU155625.1:0-18590 GCA_015484465.1 Pholiota conissans
ATGTCAACGCACTAGAGGCACTCGACATAAGTCAAGTCCTTTGTGGGCGCTGATATATTCTCTCAACGCACGAAATACTTAATCCTAAAGTCTTTTTGCTGCTTCGGACTTTTCAAGGCGCGGTGGGAGCTCTCTCCTGCAAGGCTTGTAGATATTACTTTTGCAATAACCCACGGGTAAAATGGAGACTCAGTATTTCAAACGAGGGCGGGCTGAGGAGGGCGAAGAACTAGGAAACAGAAAACAAGAAAGAGACATACCCGATGGAAAACGCCCATCAAAATTCCATGCGTAGCTTCTACTCTCACCGGCTTTCGTTCATGATCAATGATATTGATCTATACAAAGGAGAGTACAAAAACCGGGTATTAATTCAGCTCGCAGGACGTCGTGAGGACGAAAAAATAGTGGATCGAGACACATATCTCGTGTCGAGCTCGAAACGAAAGTTTAATATGTAACCAATTATACCCAGTGATAAGCAACTATCCTAGAAACGTGGATCAGAGAGACAACAGCAGATTTCCAGAGATTTCGACAACTTCAAAAGGAGCGCAGACGTGAATGACAGGAAAGGTCACGTCGGATCAGGTCAAATTTAAAAGATGGAGCCGACATGACTTGATCAACGTATAGTGCGGGGAGCTCAATTTGAGTGCTCGAAGTACGAGTGACCTAGATGAAATGTGCAGAGCTATCAACACGATAAGCACCGAGTACGCCCAAAATAGCAGATAGCAAACGAACATCATGAAGTCGAACACGCCTGGACTGAAAAACGTCCATGTTTGACATCGCATCTAGACTCCAGAGGGACAGAATAAAGTGAATAAATCGAGATCGAAAACTATGCTGAGGTATACGACGCAGAGGCGCTGCTCCAGGGAGGAGAAACGGGCAGCAAGAAGGGCGAGTACTGAACTGACGAACGAGAGAGAGATCAAGATATCAGTAATACATTTATGAGTATATGATAGATAAACGTACTACAGTATATGGACAAGCTTTTCATCAGAGCTCTGCCCTTGGATTTCGATCGTAAAGTGACAGCGAACTAGATATGGGTGTCTTCATCTGCGTTTTCTGATTGTGTTCAACTCAGCCGAGATATAAATGGATTCATGATCTGCTGGGTGTTGATTGATAGTTATCCGTATAGCAAGAAGCAAAGCGAAGAAGGGGATAGGAGACAGACGCACGGTCATTCCTTTGTCGAGTGATCGAAGATTGTATTCGAAACATCGCCATCGGACATGGGAGCACTTTATATATCGGCACCAGACGCAGAGAAACGGAATGAGTGGAGCGACTAATAAATGGAAAATCAGTAAAAACGTCGGTGTTATCATAAAATCAAGAAGACGCGCCTTCAGAACCAGTCCTGCTCTCCAACGGAGTGACAACGGACGACGGTCGCCCATATTGTGCGCTTTCTCGGTATTCTATCCACCTTGTCGACTCATCAGCATCTCAAGAAAGATATGGGAAGGGAGATTGTGAAACTTACCAGAATAAAACTTCACCTCCATCCTCGACCTAGGTGTACCGCGATAGAGCTGGCGTTGACGTGGAAATCTGAGCAGTATTGCGATTTGAACACTGAATTTAAATCCGCGGAAGGGACATGCTGGGTGCGAGTACTCGTTAGCAGGAGTTCTGTCGGCGAGGGATGCTATGAGGCCGAGCGGAGTATCTGGTGACTACTGTTGCAAAAACGGGTAGCGTCAGATAACATAAAGAACAATGAGAAATGGCTCTTACAGGTTTAATGCTGCTCAGCGCTCAAACATGATGCGATACCCGGCGTAGAGAAGAAGGGAGAAACGCGGTCAAGTTCGATAAACAGCATAGAGAAGACGACAGAATATGAGTGAGTCAACGAGGAGAGACGGAAGAGAGGAACATTCGTAGTCGTCCCAGTCACCGGCTAGGCAGCTGATGCCCCGCACAAGAGGATATTAGCACAGTGTATGCTGTACAAGAGGATACGGTGCTTTCAGAGGAAGGAGCAAGGTGGACGGCATCGTCGACTGTGAACGACAAGGTGACGAAGCAATGATGACGTGCAGACGGTCGGGGCAAGTTCGGACGTTCAGCTGGGCGTGCGAACTCTAAGCCCGAACGCCCCCACCGTCGACACCGAACCGAACCTGTTCTTGCTTTCCCTTCGTTGCCACTGGCTCTCTCCATCCTCGCTCTTTCCTCGTTCAATGTGATCGCACCATCCTGGACTCATACACTGGACATCTATACACACATGTGCATGAAGCATCTTGGCTCTCGTAGGAGGAAACGACGCGTCCATGGCGCCTGTTCTGTGGGCGCCATGTCGATTGGATAACTTGTGGCCGCTAGCACACAGTGCGTATCCTTCTCTGTTCTGGGACTGCGCACACTACTGTCTCCAACCTGATTCCAGAACTCTCTCTCCATTCGCACTGTACATGATCCTCATCCTCAGGCTTGTGCCATGCGCCCCCTTCAGACGTTCTCTCAACGCTGGCCCTTCACCTCACACCAGCCGCCGCTCCATTCGCTTACACCGAAAGGGATGTACACACATCGTGCTCTACTCCCGCCATCCCACGTCTCCTGCCTTAGTATCTTCCACAAAGTTCGTGAATCCGAGTCTGTATATGCCGTCCATCTATGCGTACATCTTAATCCCCAACTACGTCTCGCTTGGATACCTTTACAATCGCGTCCTGCTCACGTATACTATTGATATCTCACTGTCATGCCAGGCTCCTCCGCTGTACTACTCGGAAATGCGTCTACTCCGCGAGTATCTCACCACACTACGACTCGATGCTCGCTCCTGATCCTCAATTATCGCTCGTATTCGAGGAGAATAGTTACCCTGTTCGTACTGTGCGTGTCCGTCTCTTCTGTTTCCCAATAAGGGTGTTCACCAGAAACTTTCGCCGCTACACCTATGCATCGAGTATTCTCTATCCTTCGACGTGTCGCAGGGCCGTCCATTTGGTCCTGCCCCTTCCAATGAATGGAATTGGATTACTGATTTGCATATCGTTCACCATCTGCACTGCATCCACCCTCAGGCCTCGGCTACTATGTATGACCCGTATGCTATACATTGTCGCGTCTATCTGGTCCTCCATCGTTGATCCTCTTCATTTCAACCACAAACATTATATCCTAACCCTGCTTCTCTCCTATACCTTTGTACAAGCCGTGCGAAGCGGGCACAGACACGTCGCGATTACATTGTGGATTGAGTATCGTAATCTAACCACAAATAAATCGATTTCGCTCTTCACAAAGTCTGGTCTCCTTAGCTTTGTGATTCACGAATACAGAAGATCGCAAGCAGTGACGCTCTCTGGTCCTTTTTTCCTCATACAATTTATTCGTATGTATCATCAACAATGTGTTCACTCTTATTAAACCTAACTTTCTCTTCTAGTCCTATAATACAACAACTGACCTCGCAAGGCCGCAGAGATTTATTAGATCCGACCCATCTGAGAATGAAGGAGCCAGATCACGTCCCAGCATCCCTCTCCAACGTTTCCGGAAACGTCAAGCCAGGCCAACTCACGGGCCATCAGATCGACTCCCCTCCCTCGATTGTAAGATCCTCGCTCGGAAACGAAAACGCGGGAATAAAGGTAAAACAGTGCTGGTGAAGGGCCACGGTGGGGACGATGATGGTTGTTGGGTACGTCGATCAGGAGGATGCCCATATAATTCAATTAGAGAAAACCTCGACCGTTTGTAGGGCGTTCAACGAAAGGTTCAAACGACATGAATATATAAATCCACGATCACGCCGGACGTACTACTCTCCTGCAGCTGCAATTGAAGGAAGAGAATGTTGTTAGAAAGTAACAGCCCTGCGGCCTCTCATTTATGTTCATCATCTCTTCGCAAAGATAGCTCGATTCCCAAAGCTATGTGGATCATCGAAGTTTCCGCCCCGCGTTCGGAAAAATGTGTTCGGAAAATTTAAATGGTCTGATATACATACGATTAACATATCCAGTTCCATGAGTACCGTGCAGGCACTGGAGGTCGATGAGCGCGGGCCAGCAAACGTGAATGCTTGAGAGGAAGTGCGGCCGAGAATGCAGGAAGTAGTGTGAGATGTGGCGATCGTGGTAAGAGACACGATGCCTGACGACCATCGATGCAGACGATGTTGAAAGGAGTCTACTCTAGTAATACCTACACACGGTGTGATAAGCCGGTACAGGGTAGACAATGTTCGCGAATAGGAAAATAGATCTTGATTGTAAGAATATCTCGATGCTGATGATATCCATTATTGCAGATTTAGTGTGCCGAGCGAAGACATAGAAAATTGGATGCATGTAAAAATGCAAGACCATATAGACCGTTCATAACAGGATGTCCAGGCAAATTGAGGCGGTGGCCGTCATGGTGAGAAAGCTCTACCGTGCTGTACTAAAAATATGAATACCTCATGTCAGTCAGCACAGCATGGGTGCCTCAACGCAGTCGCTCATTCTCACCGCCTTCTCTTCCTCTACCGCCACCAGTACTGTTATCATCCAACACCAGAAAGCTCATGGGTCTCAGAAAGTCATTGCGGAAGACGTGGGATGGCATGCTTACCCATGTTATGAAACGAAACACGGCGACTTTGGATGTACGTCATTACCCAGAAGACCACGAATCGCGAACATTGACAATGAGATTTGTAGAACACAAACCGAGGTACTGCGCAGATGTTCGGTGACAACAATCTTATTCAAGGCGGGCACTTTACGATTGTAAATGGTGTGCGTGTAACAACTGCCGAGAGAGGTACGCAAATTGGCATAATTCCTATATTACATTTCATAACATTAGCGCACAAGCCGGCTTCAAAATCCTCCAACAAAACGTCGCAACATCTGCACTCCACAACTCAGCACAGCGCGTTGACCCTCCGCGCTGCCACCCCGAGACACGCATCGAGATTCTAGAGTCAATTTTCCACTGGATCACCCACTCCGAAAACCGCGAGCACTGGCTGCTTTGGCTAAACGGCGCTGCTGGAGCGGGTAAATCTGCGATTATGCAAACGACTGCAGAGCGCTGCGTTCTCGCGGCTATTGCCATTGCTAGTTTTTTCTTCGTGCGCTCGGACTCTGGTCGAAACATGATGGAACACCTTGTCGGTACACTGGCATATCAATTGATCAAAGCCATTCCAAGCACCGCGGACAAAATTCTTTCCACCATTGAAGATGACCCGCTTATCTTTCAGCAATCCTTAGAATCACAACTCCAGCAACTTATCATCCAGCCACTTCTCGACCTGCCATTCACATTGCGCGATCCATTTGTGGTATTCATTGATGGGTTGGATGAATGTCTCGACCGGACTCATCAGTCAAACCTAATCAAGGTGCTTGGTAATATCTGCAGCGGCAAAAATATCCCCATCATATTCCTCATTGCAAGCCGTCGTGAAGCCCAACTTTTGTCGGCATTTTCAGCTAATGATATCGAAAATTTGCTCGAAATTGTTCCACTTGATGAAAGCGAAGCATCAGATGATATTCGGCGATTTCTCAATGACAAATTTGCCAAGATTTGCCAATCCCATATCCACAGAAAGCTTCTTCCTTCCAACTGGCCCCCTATCTCAATGGTCAGTGAAATTGTGGACAAGTCATCTGGGCAGTTTATCTTTGCATCCACTGTGATGAACTTTGTTTCATTTGAACGAGCCAATCCAGCAGATCAATTCAAGATCATTCGTGACCTCCGTTTGCAAGATCCCTCTTCTGAGCATCCATTTGCTCATCTTGATTCACTGTATCAATATATTTTCTCCCAAGTCAAATACCTTGATAAAGTATTGGATATTCTCACATATTATCTTCTCACATCAAATTCTTGGGTGGAAGATCTTGAGAGCATTTTTCTGCTAGAATCTGGAAACCTTGAAGTTTTACTGGTGGACTTGCTGCCTGTTATTCAAATCAAGCCTAATGAACTCAATAGGCTCCAAATCCAATTCCTCCATGCCTCCCTCTCTGATTTCCTTCAGGACCAACTCCGCTCTCAGCAGTATTTTCTTGACCTCAATAAATACTGCACCAAACTGCTGTGCATATTTCTGGAAAGGCCACTCCCAGACCCACTCTTGCCAAACTACAATTGGGAAAATGTAGCACAGCAAGAATTTTGGCGATTGAGTGCAATTCAAAACCTTCTTCAAATAGCCAAGGCATCTGACCATCTGCAAAGTGCAGTCATGCACTTCAACTCCAGATTCTATTGCATAAAAATTGATCAGGAAGGAAAGAATGCTGGTGATCGTGTCAGAATTCTAGACTGGTTAAAAAAGCTGGTATGTTAAATCTCAATTCATATTTATATTTCCATACTAATACTTTCATTAGAATTTTGGTGATCAAAGCCAAGCATATCAACATGTTCTAGACATGTTTGCTGAGGGCTATGCCAAATTCTGGCCCTCCCATAGTGATGATGTCAAGGATCAAGTGAGGAAATCCCTAGACCTTTGTGCTCAGATCTGTCAGCTTTTCCCTGAGCTTGCACAACAACCATCTTTGAATCTCAGGTGAATTCAATATACTGGAGAGAATAATTATATGTTCAACTATTTTATATTTAGTGAAGAGGGGGAAGCACTCTGGAGAAAGAGACAGAGACGGAGACAGAGATAGTATCATTCAATAATGCAGTTGAGAAAATACTTTTACCAATTTTATGTGCAAATGCAGTTTTTGCAGTGTATAAGACCAGATACTGGATACAGTACTATTGGCTGCGATCGTCTATTCGCTCAGCTCGACCTCCACATCTATCTTCTCCAACGACTCCAGAAGCGTCGAGCCAGGACAAATGATGGCCATCATGGGCACATTGAGCGCGTCGACCACCGGAAAATCGACACTCCTGGACATCCTCTGGTGGACGCGCAGAAGCGAGAAGTAAGCGGAACAGTGCTGGTGAATGGCCGAGAGGTGGACGACGAAGGTTTCAAGGACATTGTTGGATGTGTTGATCTGGAGGATACTCTGATGAGCACGCTGACAGTGTATGAGACAGTGCTGTGCAGCGCACCTTTACGCCTGTCTCGGGAGATAGACGATGAAGCGTGGAAGTTCAGGATGCTGGAGATGTTGGCAGAGTTGGGGATTTTGAATATCAAGGATGCGCAGTGAGGATAGTGGTATGTACATTTTTCGCGTTGGAAGAACAGTCTAGGTTAACATATATTGTTTTTGAAGGACATTGTTCAATCTATGGAGGCGAGAAACGACGAGTCTCGATTGCTTGTGGACTCGTAACGTCTCCATCCATCATCTTCTTAGGCGAACTTACGAGCATTTCGATATATTCAATGCATTCAATATCACAGAATCTCCACCTTTTCTTGCCCGGAACCATAATTATACCGCCGTTTCATCGGCAAATTGTGTCGCTCAGAAAGAGAGGAAATGCGGCCGCAAATTGATGTTCCTGCTTCGACTATCCTTTCTATTTCCAGTCTCAGGGATCAGGTGGGTGATTTTCTCAATTGCGATGAGCGATGATGTGATCTCAAATTTCGCAGCTCCAGTTGTGCTGGTGACTGAATATCACACTATCATGTATCTTCTTCGTGACATTGGCCACGGCGAGCTTTAAAATCATTAACTTATACGTGAAGGAGAAGCAATACAAGACCCGGACGAGCATCTGATTTGATTCTATCTGGATGGATTCATGTAATCGCGGGCTTCAACCTCGCTAGCATTTTTATGCTGGGGTGTATGGATTGCAGATGTGTGTATAACTAAGTACATTGTATCACTATTATTTATAGGTAAGTATCTGTATCTCGTCGAATTTATATCCCATTTCCGAGCCACGCCTTCGATGTTCCAACCTCTCGGTGATTTGAGTACAAGTCCACAAGCGGAGTGTCTTATCAGCTTGAATTTTCTCTGAATTGTGAAGATTTAAATGTCGAGGCAGTAGAGGCGTGCAATGTAAGTCGAGTCCCTTGCGGTGCTTATAATATTTTCTCGACGTACGGATAATCATCAAAATTCTATGCATAGGTTCGACTTTCACTGACTTTCGTTCACGATCAATTATATTGATATACACAAGGAAAAGTACAAAACAACGGGTATAAATTCAGTTTTCAGGGTGTAAGTGAGCACGAAAATTGAGACGCGTATCTCGAATCGAGCTCGGAGAACAGGTCAATAGCAGCAGAGCGAGCTCAATTCGAAAGACCAACAGACATACATTCATAAATATTCCGTGATACTTTTAGCCATGATAAAACTAGCCTATAAACGTGAATCAGAGAGACGTCAACAGGTTTCCAGAGATGTCAACAGCTTCAAAAGGAACACAGACGTGAAGGACAAAACAGGTAATGTCATCGGGTCAGGTACGCGTGCAGTTCAACCAATCGTATGTAGTACTGGACAATTCCACTCCACGTCCCAGCAGAGTTCAATGGACAGCAAAGTCGTGTAGATATCAGTCAGCAGACACAACCAATTGAATGGAATATTTGTCTGGAGAGAGTACAGCACAGCGGGAGGGTACTTATGAGTTATAGACCAACGGAAGTTTTCGGCGGACGCCCAGATACTGAATCGAAATTTCCACGAGTGAAATATGAGCGAACACGATGGCTAAGTGGTATTAAAACACACCAAAATGGCACACGGCCTAAATCGAAGCGCAGCATAGGTCGGTATGCCACATTGAGGTGTAACCTTCAAAGGAAGGGGCACATCAGAGGGCTCGGGTGATAACTTTGACAGCCAGAAACGATCAACTGCGATTGAGAAAAGGTGAGTAGATGACAAATATACAAACTGGGACAAAAAAGACCCCGTCATACAAAGAAATGAGTAATATAAAAAGAGCGTACGGGTATAGCGCTGTTCAGCAGAAAAAGCATTGGAAAGAGTAGAGGAGACTGAACACGAGAGCATTAAAGCAAAAAGACAGTAGACTGCGGGAGGAAGACGTTTGTAGACATTCTGATGACTGGTCAGGCCGTTATAGCTCCCAAGACAGCATCTTTCGCACAAGAACGTACACAATATTCACCAGAGAAAGGAGCATGGAGCAGATCCAATTTCGAAACTGTTGAAGGTGAAACGAAGAATCAAGAAGAGATATATGAATAGGATGGACGGGCGCACCATATAGACAAGCCCTTCGAGGGATTTCCCTCAAGGTATGACAGCGCAATGCTGGTGTCTTGATCCGCGTCGTCTGATTCCCTCAAACTTGCGCCCACTAAGTATATGAATAAATTCTTGATCTGGAAATCTAACTGCAGGTCTTGAGCGATAGTCATCCTGTATAAAGCAGTAAAGAACATTGTGAATAAGCAAAACGAGGAAGGGGATGAGAGACTGATGCTCGCTAACTGACATTCTAGCTTCTAGCAATCAAGATTGTACTCGGAAGATCTCACCATCGAGCACTGAGACACTTGAAATCGGAGCCGGACGAAGGAGAATGACTAGTGGTACTAATGACAGAAGCAAGATAAGTCAGTAAGAACGGCGGTGCTACCAGAAAATCAAGAAGACGCACCATCAGAACCAGTCCTTAACATTATAGTCGGCCTGTTCTCCAGAGGAGTGAGAGCAAAAAGCTGCCGCATATATTATATGATTTCACGTTAACTTAATTACGGGGCTGAATTATCAGCGTCCTGAGGCAGAGATGGGGAGGGAATATAGTGAAACTTACCAGCATAAAACGTCCATTCCTTCCTTCCTATTCCTACGCGTACCGCGATCGAGTTCGCGTTGACGTGGCAGTTTGAGCACATTATTTCGAGTTGAACATCGCATCTAGATGAGGAAAAGGGACGGGACGGGTGGCGAGTATTCGTTAGCAGGAACAGTTCGGCGGTCGGCGCGTGCTACGAGGAGCGGGTCCGGTGACTGTTGTTGAGAGAACTAGGTCGCATCAGATAACATAGAAAACAACGGGAAATAGTTCCTACAGGTCCAATACTGCTCAACGAAGTGAAACCCGGTGTAGAGAAAGTGGGAAGGATCCGAGTTGACGAAGACAGAGGGAAGAAGAGAGGGGGCGTTCGTAGTTGTTCCAGTTACCGAGCAGGCCGCCGCTGCCCGCACAAGAGAGAAACAGAACATTGTATGCTGTACAAGAGCATACGGTCCTTGCCAGAGGAAGGCGCATCGAGGACGGCGTGGAATGTGAACGACAAGGTCATGACGCGATGATGACGCACCGACGGTCCGGACAAGTTCGGGTCGGTGTGGGAACACGCCCCACCGTCGACGCCGAACCGAACCTGTTCTTGCTTTCCGTCCGGCGCCACTGGCTCTCTCCGTCCTCGCTCTATCCTCGTTCAATGAGATCGCACCATCCTGGACTCATACATCGGACGTTTATACACACATGTGCATGAAACATCTTGGCTCTCGAGGGAGGAAACGACGCGTCCATGACGCCTGTTCTGTGGGCGCCATGTCGATTGGACAACTTGTGGCCGCTAGCACACAGTGCGTATCCTTCTCTGTTCTGGGCCTGCGCACACGACCGTCTCCGACCTGACTCCAGAACACTCTCTCCATTCGCACTGTACATGACCCTCATCCTCAGGCTAGTGCTGTGCGCCTCCTTCAGACGTTCTCTCAACGCTGGCCCTTCACCTCACACCAGCCGCCGCCCCATTCGCTTACACCGAAAGGGATGTACACACATCGTGCTCTACTCCCGGCATCCCACATCTCCTGACTTAGTGTCGTCATTAAAGTTGTCGGTATATGCCGTCCGTCTACGCGTACGCCTTAATCCCAACTATGTTTCGCTTGGATACCTCTACAATCGCGTCCTGCTCACGTCTTCCATTGGTATCTCACTGTTATACCAGGAACCTCCGCCGTACTACTCGGAAATGCGTCTACTCCACGAGTACCTCACCAGGACACACTACGACTCGATGCTTGCTCCTGACCGTTAATTAGTGCTCATATTCGAAGAGAGTATTTAATCTATTCGTACTGTGCGTGTCCGTCTCTTCTGTTTCCCAATAAGGGCATTCACCAGAAACTTTCTCCGCTACACCTACGCATCGAGTATTCTCTCCGCCGTCGACGTTTCGAAGTGGCCTTCCAATTGATCTCGCCTCTTCCAATAAGTAGCGTTAGGCTCCTCGCTACACCACCTGCGCCATGTCTACCCTTAGGCGTCGGCTCCCTTATATGGCCCATATTTTATACACCGTCGCGCTTATCTGGTCCATCATCGACGATCTTCTTCATTTCAATCCCGAATATCATCTACTACTCTGTTTCTATTCCCTACTCTTGTACTTTCGAAATGCGCGAAACGTACTGAGTGGCTCTTATAATTACCGCGCCGGAGAATATGTTGCGATTGCACTACGCATTGAATTTTGTATTCTAACCACAAATAAATCGATTTCGTTCTTCACAAAGTCTGGTCTCCTTAGCTTGGTGGTTCACGAATACAGGAGATCGCAAGCCTTGACGCTCTCTCGTCCTTTCTTTTTCATACAATTTATTCGTATGTATCATCGTCAACGTGTTCACTCTTATTCAACCTAACTTTCTCTTCTAGTCCTATAGTACAACGGCCGCCCTCGCAAGGGCGCCGAGAATGATTAGATCCAACCCATCTGAGAATGAAGGAGCCAGATCACGTCCCATCCCTCTTCAACGTTTACTGAAGTGTCAAGCCAGGCCAACTCATGGGCCATCAAAGCGATGCCCCTCCCTCGATTGTAAGATCCTCGCTCGGAAGTGAAAACGCGGAGATGAAGACAAGCTGGTGAACGGCCACAATGTGGACAACGAAGGTCTTTGGGTATATCAACTAAGAGAACGCACATACGATTCACTCAGAGAAAATGCCGACTGTTCGTAGGACGCTGGGCGAAAGGACATAAATTTACAAATTCACGATCACGCTTGACCTACTCTCGTACAGCTCCAAAGAATAGATGATCAGTGTTATTGAGAACGATGCGAAAAAGTAAGGAGAGTAAATTACTTCCAGGAAAAGAAAGCTCGATTCCCTAAGTTTCATCATCGAAAGTTCCACTCGGATGGTTCGGTGACCCGAAAATTTGTTTTGAATGGACATTGACCTATGAAGATCTCACTGAAAGAAGGGACCATCGACGTATGCAGGTCCATGGGTACCGTGCATGCGCTGGATTGGAGGTTTATGAGCACTGGCCAGCGAACGTGGATGCTTTCGAGAGGAAGTGAATGCGAGTTGTCGCGTTCATATTTTTGATTCTCGAGGCCTTTCTGCATCTCTCAAGAGAATCATTGTCGAGCTCTGCACCGGAATCGGAAATTATGCAGGATTCGATGATCGTTGTGGTATCATCACGATGCTTTTGTATATCCCGTTTACGCGGCCGATTCACACCTTGAAATAGTCAAATATTGACTACGGCCTACAACTCGGTGAAACTGGGCTTTCGCATTATCGATCAAAAGACATCTTGTTAAGCGTTCATAAATATAATACTGCTGTCTCTCGAGCTTTGCTACGCCATTACCATGTGAGGAGTACGACAGGGTGAAGGCTCTGTACATGATCATCCATTTCGCGTTGGATTAAGCGCAAAGATTATAGATCCAAACACATGCAAGATGACAATATCAGAATAATCAAGAATCCGGAAGAGAAGGTACATGGAACAAACGAGAGATGAGGCCCATTCATTCGCAGTAGGGATGTACTCACTAGACGGAGTGAGTACATTGAGAGGATGTTTGACAGAGGCGTGCCGCGGCGGCGCGAAAATGATGGTGAAGTTACATTTACGTGTTTTTGTCCCCATGAGGTACTGATGATGTCCATCTAGGCGAAGCTGAAGAGAAGAGATTGGGTAGCACGACGAGAAATGAACAGTCATGGAAACAGAAGCAAGGCAAGAGAATTCGCGCTCGTAAACGCTTTTACAGATACCACTGTCGACGAAGTGGATCTATGCGTCCTGGACATGTAATTGACCCTCCTGGACAAGCTGACTCTGATTCCCGAGCACAAAGAGGCCAGAGCGGTCAGCATCGTCTCTGAGGGAGCGAAAGCCAACTCGAAAGAGAAACTAGCAGAGAGTCTGCGAGACATTACTTAGCGTGAAGAATAGATAACATGAGCAATAAAGAAAAATAACACGCAATCGGTCCTTTCAACGAGCATCGACTTCCCTCCCCCGGACGCAGCACACAGAGAAATCCAAATATCCGTCTATCTCATTCCCCACAAAGGAACCACTATATCATGAGCATGCACCAGCCGTTAAAGATATTGGGCCTCACTGCATGAAGGAAGCAGAGCGCATCATCCGTTGTTGGAATTGGGGATGGCGAAATCATACGTGGCCAGAGCATCGAGCCGCAGACTATAAAGCGACCCGACGCCGAATGTGAGATCTGGATAATGGAGAAAACCAAACGCAATTTTTTCGTACTATATCGATAGAGGGGATAAGAAAAGGTATCGACACGAGCAGCAGTTGTCCGTGACGATGGATGAGACGCACCATAAGAACCAGTCCCAAACATATTGTAATATCCGGCTTCTACATCAAGATGTCTACGAATGATGGCCATCTACACTGTGGTAACGAACTCCTGCACAATGATAAGCTTCCGAACAAAAAATAAATAAAAAGGCGAGCTTGGGGTAGAGAATGTATAATCAAACTTACCAGAACGAAACACCTTATGAGCCTCGCCCTACGCATACGAAAATGGATCCAACGGCAGGAGTAATTTGCACCATCATATGGGGAGAGACGTATGGGCAAGTCATGACTAGACACAGGAGACGACGAGAGCAACAGACGCACCTGTGTTCCAACTTGATATTTCGTGCAGGATCAAGCACAATGGGGGGCGGACGACGATCGAGCTGTATTGATGTGGTAATTGGAGTGCAGTTGGGAGTATCGTAGTTTGAGGACTGACTTGAAATACGGAGAAGGGAACGCGACGGTGGCGAGTATCCGTTAGCCGGAAGAGTTATGTGAGCAAGGAGTGCAACAAGGAAGAGAGTGTCCGGGTCCAATGGCTATGGTGGAGAAAACAAGCTCGCCTCAGATAAGTAGAGAACAACGAAAGAGATATGCCTTACAGGAGAAACACTGCTCAACGAACTAAATTTTGATGCAAATTCCCGGCAAAGAGGAGACGAGCGAGTTAACAAAGAGGATATGCGTAGTTGTTCGAAGTTACCAAACAGGCCGCTGATACCCCGCACAAGAGAGTTTGAGCACAGAGTGCGCCGCACAGAAGAATACAGTACTGGACATAGGAAGGTGCATGGATAAATAAACGACAAGGTGATGATGAGAGTTGGGACACGGCTTTGGACAAGTTTGGACGCATTCGGACGTTCGCGACGTCGTGGGAACACTATGTATACCCGAACTCCCCCGTTGGCATCGTTGACGCCAAGCCGAACCTTTTCAGTGCTCTTGCTTTCGCTGCATCCACCCCTCGCTCGTTTTTCATTCAGCAAGATTGCGCCATCCAAGGCTTGGACATCGATATACGTTGCTCCTCTCGGCTCTCGTGGGAGGAAACGATACGTCGGCAGGGCTTGTTCTGTGGCGCCATGTCGCAATTGGAGGCACGCTTTCATCGACATCCCTCATCGATCATCTACAGGCCTGTACCACGCACACCACGTTGCTCCATCGCAATTCTCATCGTAATTCGTGGATCGCCATCTCTTTGAATCGTGTTCTTCACAGGATGGTGGCTCGATTTCCACTCTCGTCGACTAGGAATACTTGCTTTCGCCCTGTCACAGTGTCAGCATTTCTGCTGCTATGTCTGCCGTGCGCTGCAATCCAGCTCCACCGCATAGTTCGGTCCTTAGACCACACTCTGATTTGCACACCCATATTTTACACAACGCTGTCCTCACCCGCTCACAGTATACTGCGTGGTGCATATACTATGAGCTTGTGCACTGAAATGTACTACGCGCTATGTAGCCTGGATGCCACGAGTTCTACGCATCCCTCATTGTTGTTAATTCAAAGATGAGACTGCGCCTCCGTGTGAATGACACGCCTTTGTCCGCCCGTACTGTGAACGCCTCCTTCGTACGTTGCACTATCGCAATTCGCGAGCCGCCGTCACTCCGCGCTGTGTTCCTCGTCGGATGATGTGGTCTCGACTTCTACCTTTCGTCGCCTGTGCTTGATTTCGTCTCGTCAACTTTTCCTCCGTGATGCTCGACGAATATACGAGCCTGTGCACCCGAACGCACTACACGCTGCGCAGCCTGCACGCCTAAAGTCCTCTTCTTGTCATTATTAGTCTATGCGTCCGTCTTCCCAATCAAAATAGCTTCAAAAACAATGTCTGGTAAACCGTCCTCCCATGACTCCCCATTTCACGCATTGTACCACTTCTTTCGGCTCATCTCCATGTACATGAATAGCGACCTCCGCATACACAAAACGACTCATGGCGCACTGTTTCCTCGCCTTCTCTCTCACAATGTCAAATCCGGTAACGTCTGTATCATACTATGCAGTCATCTGCCTCGTAGCGCGCTTTCGCCGGTAAGGTCATTTACTTAACAAGATACTGAATTGTCAAAACTAGTCCTACAGTGGATATTCTGCCACGCAATTTTGACGGGTATGTCGTAGATGGGACAGCGGATGGGCACGGAGATGATGAGGGTAGAAATGCTGCGTTTAAGTTAGCGATCTTCATCATCAATTCCGTTCACCGAGTTGTAGGATGTCAAATTCACCTTGCTTCATTGTCTCATTGTATCGCAGTGGATGGAAATCGCCGATCTAATGAATTGTAGACTGGGTCGATAATTCTAATCACTCTGCTGTGCAACATGTACTCTACAATTATTTTTGTAGTCAATTTATGTATGGAATCGGAACTTTGACTTGCATAGCCTCGGGACGTGGACGTGGGGATTAGGGCGACCCAGAGCGACGTTGTGCTAAAAATATGAAACCCTCGTGCACACCGACACGCACAGCCCAAGTGTTGTCGACGCAGTGCCCACAGACGCATCCATCTCTTCTCTTCTTCGACTACCTTCATCTGTACTCTGTACCTCTACTACACACCGCAGAACAACAACACTATGAAATTCAAATCATTCCGGAGGTGGTGGCGGAGCATCGTTAACCGCAATGCGTCTACTCAGAGAAATGAGGACGCTGGACGAGCCCTGGGGGAGAGGTTGGCGGTGAGTGATGGATTGGATTTTGTATATCTGACCCATCGACTGAAGAGGACGTCTTTTAAGGACATTTCGGCAGCTGGGAATGCGCCTGTTCCATCCGGGATCTCACCACGGGACCCATCATCCTTGCAAATAAGAGTACGTGTTGTACCCTCGAAAAATTTAAATGTTAAACAGCAGTCAAAGGACGCAGGCGGTACATATGCGCTCCCAACACACGGAAACGATGCGAACATGCCGCGGACCGGAGACCATATGTTTCAAAATGCTAAGAATTTCGCCATCACTGGTGGGCAATTTGATATCGTCGAAAACAAGACTATCTACAAGGAAAATCCTGAACGAGGTACGCATTCATGAATCGTACTACCCGGACAATGACTTAACTACGGCTCAATCATACACAGCCGGCTTCAAGCTTCTGCGAGAGAGAGTCGCGCCATCGGCATTCCATGACTCCGCCCAGCGAAACGATCCTCCCAGATGTCATCCAAACACCCGTGTTCAGATCTTACAGGAGATGTTCGACTGGATCCTTCAAAGCAGCGATCGCGAGACGTGGTTACTGTGGCTGAATGGTGCCGCGGGAGCGGGAAAATCCGCCATTATGCAGACGCTTGCGGAACGATGTGTCAAGGAGCTCATTGCTATTGCTAGCTTCTTCTTTTTCCGAGGCGACGCTACACGGAATTCCATTGGCCCTCTTATAGCGACCCTCGTGTATCAGCTCATACTGTCTATCCCAGAAACCGAAGAGGGAATCCTTCGGACTATTGAGCGTAACCCGCTCATCTTCGATCAGACCCTCGAGTCTCAGCTTCGTCAGCTTCTTATCAATCCCCTTCTTTCCTTACCACCACATCTGCATCGCACATTTACCATTTTTATAGATGGTTTGGATGAGTGTGAAGGTGAACATAATCAAGCTGCGCTTATTAAACTCTTCGGCACCATTGGACAGAACAATACTAATTTCCCCATCATGTTCCTTCTCGGGAGTCGTCGTGAACCACAAATTGAAGCTGCATTCATACAAAATCCAGTCTCCCAAATTCTTCACACTATTCCACTTGACAACTCCGACATCGAAAAGACATCAGATGACATCCGACAATTCCTGACTGATAAATTCGCAGAAATCAGGACAGAACATCGACGCCGAGACCGTCTTCCACCTGACTGGCCACCAGACTCGAGGGTCGAAGAAATTGTGGAAAAATCATCTGGCCAATTTATTTATGCTTCTGTTGTAATCAACTATGTATCACTGCCTCGTTACAACCCTGCTCGTCAACTTGATATCATTCATGACATCAGCCTGCGAGGATTACAATCTCAGAATCCATTCAAACATCTGGATCAACTCTATCAGCATATATTTTCTCGTGTAGAAAATCTGGACAAAGTATTTGACATTCTTGGATATCAGATCATCACTGGTCATGGATATGCAACTTCTCTTGAACCAGACCCTGCAATTCTGGAAGATCTATTGGCTGATTTGATGCCAGTTCTAAATCTTATTCCAAATACACTTGGTTTTATTGAAATCCAGTTCCTCCATGCCTCCCTCCCTGATTTTCTCCAAGACCGATTCCGCTCCCAGCAGTACTTCCTTGACCTCAGTAAATACCACACCAAACTGCTGTGCATGTTTCTGGAAAGGCCACTCCCAGACCCACTCTTGCCAAACTACAATTGGAAAAATGTAGCAAAGCAAGAATTCTGGCGATTGTTTGCAATCCGAGAACTTATTCGAAAGGCTGAGGCATCTGACCAGCTGCAAAGTGCAGTCATGCACTTCAACTCAAGATTCCATTGCATGCAAATTGATCAGGAAGAATACAATGCTATGGATCGTGTCCAATTTCTAGACTTATTAAAAAAGCTGGTACAATAAATCTCAATTCATATTCATATTCCTATACTAATACTCTCATTAGAAATTTGATGACAAAGGCCAAGCATATCAACATGTTCTGGACATGTTTGCTGAGGGGCATGCCAAATTCTGGCCCTCCCACAATGATGATGTCAAGAATGCAGTGAGGAATTCCTCAGACCTTTGCACCAGGATCTCTCAGCTTCACCCTGAGCTTGCAAGACAACCATCTTTGGATCTCAGGTGAGTTTACCAGGTTGGAGCAAAGAATTATATGTTTATATATTACTTAATTTAGTGAAGAGGGGGAAAAACTTTGGAGAAAGAGACGGGGTTGGTGATAGTATTATTCAATAATGCAGTTGAGAAAATTCTTTCCACAATTTTTTGTAAAATACAGTTTTTGCAGTGTATATGACCAAATACTGGATACAGTACCATTAGACAGAATGAGAATGAGAGGAACACCAAAAATATATTTTCAGATTAT
>MU155626.1:7664-18374 GCA_015484465.1 Pholiota conissans
CCGCGCTGTCCGGAAAGGGACAAGAAAGGAAGGTTCACCTTACGGATGTCAGTTCTGCAAATAACAGTGTAGCGTCGAGATAATTTAAAAAGCTTGATCGAACCAATGTTGACGACAGTGAATTCAGGAAGAATCTGGAGAGGCCATGATACGAACCGTGGAGGAACGATAGCGATTTTTAAATGCTTGATCCTTCGCGCACTGTCGTTGTTCTCCATTTGCGCGCCCGCGAACTCGGGTTTTTCCATGTCCTTCCACACTCGTCCACTGGCCATTCCGGCCTCGTTTTCTATCATATCTGGCTTTGATACCGCCATCGCCTTCCTTTTCAGTTGCCGGCCGAGGCGTCCATCATCCTCATCCATCAAAGATATCCCCAAATGTACAGGTAGCATCGGCTAGGTGATACCTCGTGGACGGATGTGAAGAGTGCTTAACACGACGTGCTTAACACGACGTGCTTAACACGATGTGCTTAACACGACGTGCTTAACACGATGTGCTTAACACGACGTGCTTATAAAGCGGTGTAAGTATCCACCGCTCCGCATTTGGAACTGCTGAAAGTTGGCGTCAGGACGCCTTAAATTCGACGAGCGATGGATTGTTTTCGGGGCATCGAGCAGTGCAGAGAATAGCTAGATAGTGTTCTTTCTTCACTTTTGCTCCACTTCCAACGTTCTCGCATCTTCTCTACTATATTCTCAACCACTCCGTCCAACTATTCACGATGCCTCCTGCCTACCATATCTCTTCGCGTCATGCAGAGCTCGCGTTGGCGTCACGCCTTCCAGGCGAAGAGCGTGATCGTGAGTTATCCGATTCTATCATTCATTATTTTAGATTGCTAAAATTATGATTTATATCTAGAGGATAACTGGTCTTATCTCGCGAGCTCAATGAAGACGGAGGCTGTTGACGCACCCTACACCTTCTCGCCTTCGGCGTCCTCCGCGTATGATTCGCCTCTCCTCGTGTCTCCTCAATCCGACGACTCTACCGCATCAAGGCCACCCTCTCCACTTCTTCTGCTCACGGAAGCATTCGCGCCTCTCGCTCGGAACTCGCCGACCCACGCCAAAGGCCATAGACGACGCCGCGAGCCAGACTACATCCCTCGTCCCCGCAATGCCTACATTATGTTCCGGTCGTACTACATCCAGACGAACTGCGGATCAGGCAAGAAGAAACAGGACGATATCAGCAAGGTCGCGTCCAACGTATGGAATAATATGACTGAGGAGGAAAAACAGCCATTTATACAAGCCGCCTTTGAGGAAAAGGTTCAGCACAAGCTCAAGTACCCGGACTACAAATACAAGCCTGGCGCACCAAGCGCAGCTCCTCGTGCCAAGTCGGTGAAAACGAAAGCGAGGTATGCGCAGCGGATGATGAACGCGTCCACCTCGCCTTCGTCACTGTCGCCTACGGCGTTTGCGCGCGCTACCCTAGACGCACCGTCACCATCCTCATCCTCCTGTTTCTCGTCTGATGCGTATTCCCCCGACGTCGATCAGTGCCATATTCCCCTCTCTTCCGTCTCCGCCGCTCAGTCCGTCGCAAATGACCTCGAGCGTCTTGCTCTTGGGCCCTCTTTATCGCTTCTCAGCCCTCTCTCGTTAGAGCTTGAGCTCGGCTCCTCTTCCAGCAGCGATCCCACATCCCCCACATCCCCTGCCAAAATCATGACCGATCCCATTGACGAAAACGGCCAAATCCCTACTTTCTCTTTCGATGCGTCCTTCCTGCACGAAAAAGAGAAGGGACCCGTTCCGGAATTTACAATCGACCCGCCTTCTACGCTCGACTGTTTCAGGCTCGACTTCTTCACGCAGTACGGCTCCTATCCCAATCATTCCCCCCAGCTCCCATCAGGATCCACCCTCCCATCCGTTGTTCCAACCATGGTGTCGACAAACTTTAACGACTTCTACAACTGGGGCATGCCTGTTGATCCGGCGATTGCTAATCTCGACCCTTCGTATCTAGAGTCCTTCCAATACGAACCGTCGAACTCCGAGCAGCTCCCTCTCGGCGACCTGGGATTTCACCTCGGGGGTTACGACGATTTCCATGCCTACGGCTCTGATACACAAGCGCAGATGACATTCGATCTTGGCGATTTCATCCATATGGACTGTCTCTAAACCATTTGAGTCTCGCTTCGACAAGATGATCACATTATGGTTTTCTCCGCTTTCCTCTCGGTCAAATTCTCGATTTCTCTCTCTCGCATCTGGATTGTATTAACATCTCAATTTTTGAACCTTTCTTCTATTTCTCCCTACCTTCGTCTGTCTTTTTCCAACCATCTCACCCTTGATCCTTTCTTCTTTCTGTACGCACTGTAAATAACGCATATCTTCTTCCCGCATAGGACAATTGTTCACATTCCTATTCCCAGCTTCTTTCATACTCCCACATGCACCGTAGAATAGTGTGTATCTTTCGCTGCATCACTATCTCCTTTCTGTCTCTTTCTCTACCTATACAAGTACATATATATGAAAAAAAAAACCTGTTCGCAGCGCTTTTGGGAATCATGAAGGCAAATGTATTCACCGTCACATCCACATGTTCATGTCCAACCCAGTTGTCTGAACTGAATTGTGTAACTCACATCTTTCAGAGTTTAGTACGCACCACTCGTACCTTCGAGATGTCGCGCATGCGGCATGCCTTTTACCGGGCAATGTTATTGTTTATCATAGATGATTCAGATAATTGGATGCCAGAAAAACGCATTTGGCGAATGTGGTCAAGGCAGACAACAAACCAAGGCCGTCCCAAATGGTTTCTATCGATGCTCTGGCGCATCTCATTAGCGACGCTTCGCATAATCAAGTTCCTTACATTACGATTCTCAACTGTCAAGCTGCTCGTATTAAAATTTGAGGTACGTTAGTCTGACATCCCAAACATAAACGTTCTACAGGTGTTCTACATTTGATAAGATATTCATTATTCATCTTCCTATGTGTAGCGAGGTCCGCGTTCGGTTCAGTTGCAGAGGAAGATTACGATGCCCATCAGAGAGCTGATGCACTGATGCGTTCAAGTTGAGTTCCCCGTTAATGTTGTACATGCAGCAGGCGTAAGAGATTGACGCACTCTTGGTGGAGTCTAGCCAATGTGGGTCTCATCAGTATAGTCACGCATCCTCCAGCTAAGTGGAATTCCGCTCACTCAATGGGAACGGTGACACCGCGATGACATCTTGATATGCTCTGCATCGGCGAGCGCACTTTCATAGCAGTATCACCAATAATATTAAAGTGACGAGGGTGGTGGATCCTCCCAAATGCTCCTTCAATGACATGCATGGGTCCATGGAAGGTCAAAGTTGAAGGGAGTACCTGAAGTAGAAATAGGAGTTATAGCGCGAATAAGTGTGAGTAGATCGCCTTACCATGCTTCCAGTAGGAATAGACACAACGGTGAGGTTTTCATATGGTTTTAAGTAGGTGGAAGTACAATGCCAACATAATCAACATAGAATTGCGCATCTTGAGCGATGTTTGTAACAACAAGTGTATGGGGGATGGTCGCATCAAGTGTAAAATATTGGAAAAATAGCTGATTGTATTGCACGTCATCAGTCGTAGGTGTCACGTACATCATTGGGGTGCTGTTATCCATAGTATATGACACTTGTGTTGGTACGGGTGCTGAGTTTGTGGGAGGAATCGTTCCATACATCGCAATAATTGTCCCTGAATGAATTGTTCTCGTTCAGAGACGAATTTTGACAGGGCAACTACATACCGTTAAAACAATTGTCATATTTGCCCCTATGGTGGTTGTGTACGTTGTCGTGGAGTTGTACTCTTCTGTACGGCCACCGTATTGCCAGCTTCCCGAGGGAGTGTAAGAAAGTAGAGCGTTGCGGTCGTCTAGCCGAATTAGACCGATGTCTCGAATTTGGAAGCAAAAAGAAGAGATCAGAGCCGACAGCGCGGCGGCCAAGTCAGCAAGCAAGACATTTTATAACGAGCACCATCCGAGCCAGTATTATATCTTCAGACTTGATCAAACGCAAGCACTAAGGAACAAGCCGCTTTCCTAGCTCAATGCCGTTCTCGGGTAGCGTATGCTGGTATTTGAATGGAAACATGAGGACCGTGGACCAATAAAAGACCAATTGAACCATCGCGGTAAAAGGGATGATGCAAGGGACTAATAGGTGATGATTCGGCAATGTTAGCATTTGTTTGCCAATGGCTTTGAGGTCGGCAGATGCGGCATTACAGTATATGAAACGATGACGATATGCGACATCGACATGGGTTCATAAACTCGACTACTATGGCCTCCTCTTACAGTTGTACTCCTTCATGCATAAACTCTTTGATAAGCTCATACAACATGGTGGGAAAGAGGTTGCAGGCCCACACCATATCCCTCAGGAAACACGTAACAAATTCAGTGACGAAGACGTGTATCGCTACAGAAAACAACGGGGTGTAAATTTAGGTCCGTTTTTGCAATGTTTTTGTCTATAGTCATTGCTTCGCCAATTCTGATTGTCTGTTTAGGTTCTTGGTTTGTTCTCGAACGTTGGATCACCTCAATACCGTTTCAGCTCGCAAAATCACCGGCGAAGAGTGATCTGGACGTGGCTCGAGGTACAGATGCGCGAGAAATACTCGAACGACACTGGGATACATGGATAACGGACCAGGACTGGAAATGGATATCAGATCGCGGACTCAACTCTGTCAGAATTCCGGTGAGCATCTTTCCGAATGACATGATATATCAAGTTGATGACGGATTGCAGATTGGGTATTACCATGTTTGCGGAATTGACCCAACAGTTCTCCATGGCACGGATTTCGAGCCGTATTATGAAATTTTCTGTGGGGCATGGGAGAGGATCATTCTAGCAATTCAGAAAGCTGCATCTCACAACATCGGTGTTTTGATAGGTGAGCAAGATATATCTTCCCGTCCCATCCACGTCGTCTGATGTTATGCATCACAGATCTTCACGCTGCACCAGGAAAACAGAACAACGATGCCCACGCCGGAACTTCTGGTCCCTCAAACTTCTTTCGAGATGAGCATCATCAGAAATCAACAATTCGTGCCCTCTGTTCGCTGGTCAAAAATCTTAATCACTTTACGAACTCTTTCTCCCCACCCCTTTCTAATCTTATCGGGATCGAACTCCTCAATGAACCTCACCCACCCTCAGACGGCGAACTGAAGAGTTGGTATACCAAAGCAATATCCAAAGTCCGCGCAATAGATCCTATTATCCCCATTCACCTAGGCGAATGCTGGCGACCAGATTCATATGCTGACTTTATCGCTCAACACCCTTCTTCGGCTCCCATTGTCCTAGATCATCATCTCTACCGCTGCTTCACCTCTTCTGATACAACTACTTCCGCCGAAGCTCATTCGCGTTCCCTCACAGATGCGAACGCTGCTACATCAAAGATGTTCGCCAGCATCGCGGAGAAAGTTGGCAGGGCAGGCGGTGGTATTGTCATCGGTGAATGGTCGGGGGCTCTCAACCCAGGATCGTTGCGAGGGAAACCGGACGAGCAAAGAGATTTCGTACACGCCGAGTTAGCTCTGTTTGAGCGAACTTGCTCTGGGTGGTTCTTTTGGACGTACAAAAAAGAAAAATCAGGTGATACAGGGTGGAGTTTGCGTGATGCGGTAAATGGGGGAGTCTTTCCGTCTTTTGTTGGGATCAAACCAAACCCCAGTTCTATGAAGGATGATGAAAATCAATCTAAAATCAGGGATTTGTTGTGCGACAAAGCTCTAGGTTCATCTATTTCGCCCTTTTACCTTACTTTGACTCAATGATATTGTATCAGCTGCGCATACGCAATATTGGTCTCGATATTCTGGGCGATGTGACCACGCTCGGTTCAGTGAAGGTTACCATCTAGGCTGGGACGATGTGTTTCAACTTATGCTGTCGACTCCGGCCAACTCTACCTCCATCAACGAAATTGGCTTCAAAGGCGCGTGGGCGAGGCGCAGGACACAAAAGCACGATAAGCATTATTGGGAATTCGAAGCGGGGTTCCTTCAGGCTATTGGGGCGGCTATCGAGCTCTATATGCTTCATTAATTTGTAAGTCTTTGTTCTACGCCATAATTCGCCTCCTCATTCGATATTCATCTACCATTAGGGAATATTCCTACTGAATGAGTCGTTTAAGAGCTCTATTAGAGGGCGGTGTCTTCCCTAAATTGTATTATTATTATATATATTGGTGGGAAACAGTTATGGTGAGCAAGCTATCTCATACGAACTTTCGCCTCTATTAACTATTAAACGAAAATCGCGACCGTTCTCCACTCTCATTCAGTGTCAAAAAGAAACTATCCCTCGAAGTTTGAAAAGACAGTGGCCGGTGCGCCCACTGACCCGTACCTCCCCCCTCTATTATTCTGACACGCTTTCGACGCTGACGGCGACGCCATAAGATCAAACCCCCTACCACAAAAGTGCAACAGGCAACGACGCTGACCGTAACAGCGACAGGAATAACGTGCGATGGCGGCTGCGCTTCCCCGTGGCTTTCCGTGCTTGGATCAAAGCTGGGAGTGTTTGTGAGTTCCTGAAAATATGGTAGTGGGGAATACCCACTGGATCGTAGGCGACCCCAATGTTGTTGTTGCCTCCGAAACAGAGCTGGCTGCGGAAGATGCAAGAAACGTTGACGCTGCTACGACCGAAAAAGGATCTGTATTGGTGGTAGTACTAGGCACTACCGAGTTCGCCGGGGAGATGACCATTGGAACGATGGGAACTGAGGAGACCGGAATAGAGTGGATCTATTCATCATATCGATGAGTTCAACAGCTGCAATGATGATCTTCTTGATTTCACCCACAGACGAAGACGTGAGAGTCTTTGATTTCAAAGGTGAGGGACCCTGGAAGATGGAAGGAGTGATCGTAGGTGTACGCGCAGATGAAAGAGGTTCAGTAAGAGGATGTAGGCCGTTGGTCCTCGAAATCGACGAGGATGGTAGATTGGGTGTACTCGTAGGATTTGCCGTCAGGCTTGAGCTTGAAGTTGGACCCAATATGGATAGAGATGTGGTCGTCTCAATGAGTGAAGTTATTATCGAGGTAGAAGTCGAAGATGTTGGCTAAAAAGATGGGTCGCATTGAACAAGGTTTAAACCGCCTTCCAAAATTATGCCCTTACCGATGCATCGAGTGGCTGGGTATTGAAGTCCGTTTGCATTCCGATACGCAATGTCTATGAGGCATAACAAGGTGGTAAGATTGCAAAGATGCGACTCAGCGTATATGTATGGCTATAGCAAGCGTACCTGTCCTGTTGAGGTTGTAACGCCAATGAAAGCGGTCGGTCCTACAATGGATTTGACACTCGTTGTACTAGTCGATAAGGTTGAGGTGGGTAGTAGCAGTTTCGCTATACTGGACTCCAAGATGGTTGTACATTCTTGGTTTGCTTGAGATACAAATGTACAACTGTATATTCATATTCTCAATCAGCTTGACCAATCAGTGTCCCGAGGTGGGTAAGCAATGACTTACGATATATACACCTCAAAAAGCATAGCGTATGAAGGACCCCGGGATACGTATAGTAGAAACTTATAAGATAGCGCCAGGCAGACCAGAGCGCAGACCGTTTCTTGTAGGCACCACGATGCCTGGGACGGTATTGGGAGTGCTTCAAGGTCTATGGAAAGGATACAAACGTTAGGTTTGAGTTCAGGATTATTATTGTATTATATTGGATGGTCTATATTTTGCCTCACCTCCCTCTTCGAGTCTATCTCGCTCGGAGATTTCGTTTCGTATTGCGACATAATCGATGTCAATGAGTAGATCGCCCCTTGAAATAATGATCGTACATTCATCTAGAGTACGGCTTTCTCGCCTCATTAACGGAAGCACCTCAACGCAATTTATTTTCGCTGTTCATTTGATCTATAGCGAGAAGAATAATGACCTTGTCCAATTTCACGCGTCGCTTAAGGCGTAGAGAGATCAAATCAATGCGTTGATAAGTCAGGGGATGGCGGTTATAGGTCGTGCGCGAAAGCATGGAGTCGCGGAACAGATCGTAACCTCGTAGCACAACTCACGACGGCAGATGATCATGAAGTTGGAGGACCAGATTTGCTTGGATCAACTTGGCAACTGGAACAAAGCGAAGTATAATGGTAAGGATTGCGAGTTGCCCAACTCCAACCCGAAGTCCATCATCCATCATCAAAGTCGCGACGACTCATAATGCCGCTGAGTGAGGCAGTCAAATGTCTCTTTTTTCTCTTTTAGAAATACTTCCAACTTGAACGAGCATAAAGTAAACTCTTGTCTGGCTTAGAAAACTTGCAATTTAATAGCAGTCAATTTCTACTTTCTCGTTTCCAATCCAAACACTTCCTAATTTCAGACGAGTCACACAGAGCATAGTAGACCACTACTAGAATCTCTACCGGTCATTTCTGGAGCATATCCAATGCACGACCCCTGTCATCCTCCGCAGATTCCTTCCAGACCCACGACCACTCTGCGCTCACCTTCTTTCCCAATGTCTCTAATAACTTCTTATCAACCTCTCCATCTCCTTCGTTCACATCTTCGAGACCCGGGAAAACAAGATCCAAAAGTTGCCCGCACCCAATGGCAGTATCCAATGCACGATTTCCTTTAGGACACCGAATAGAGTCATAAATGGAGGCAATTTTTGATAGGTTCGGAAGGGTGCAAGAGGGAGAGGTAAGAAGAATGGCGAGGATGTAGGCGTCCTGTGAAAGGAAACCTGAGACGTTGATACCAAGAAAGAGAAGCCAAATACAGACCTCAATGGCAGTACTCGCACCAGATCCTTGATGAGGAGGTAATCCATGAGCCTGAATATATGTCAGCGTCGTAACGGCAGCTCAAAGAATTGAATTTCTACCGCATCGCCTGCTATGAGGGCATGCCGACATACATAGCTTTCAAGAGGAATGACTTGATTGATGGGCCACTTCAACGGCTGTGTGAGACACTATCAAATGCGAGGCATCGAGAGACGGGTAATGAGTTCCTTAAATATGTTTGCATGAGGAGATGACGTACATCGAGTAACACCTTCACCTCCTTCTCAAATGACGCATACAACGATACCAATTCTTGATGGATTTGATCTGCAGTCATCGGACTATTGTCGTACGGTGTTCCTTTTTTGGATGGGTACGTAACAAATGCGGCTACATTGACGAATTGTCGTGAGATGGGGTACGCTACGACATGCTAAACATAAAGCTCGACAGTCAGTATTACACTTAAAAGGGACTAAAAAAATAAGAATAAACGAGCCTTGAGCTTGCCAACATACTGTCAACGTGGTTAGTATTGGTCGATACAGAGACATAAGCAATCTACATACCATCATGGGCGTCGTGATTGACCTATGTCCAGGGAATATCTTGTCTAATTCATCCCTTGGGACAAGTCCACGATAAGCTATAGTCCCAGACCAAATGGGCTCCATGGATGGCGAGTTCGGAAGACCCTGTTTGATTAAGAGGCTCTTCCGAACGGTCGACTTAATACCGTCCATGCCAATCAATAAATCACAGGTCGCCGTTGCCCCGTTCTCGAAATGGATACGAATTTCCTCATCGACTTCTTCATAGGAGGCGAAGCGATGACCGAGGTGCAGATCTCCTGTGAGCTTACTTACGAGAGTTTGTTGGAGATCTGCCCTATGAAACGTGGTCGAACCACCTGATAAAGAAGATGTGGACAACAGCTAACAAGTAAAAGAGTGGTCTACGTACCTTCCATCATAATATCATGTATAAATTCTCCCTCCTGTTGATCCGCTTTGCGGAGCTGAAATACAAGTCCTGCCGTCCAGCGTCAAGTTCGGGGTCATGGACGGAGCTGCGGTATTATACCACTCACGGGTCGAATTATCAGGAGGACGCGGCAGGAATTGGACGAGACTTTCTCCAAGATCAATAGATTGCATGATCTTCCATACGCGCGGCCATAGCGTTATCCCAGCACCAATTTCAGAGATAATGGAGGCGCTTTCATATAGGTCGATCTTGAGGTTGCTTTCTGACTTCTGTTGCTCTTGAAGCGCGCCTAGAGCAGCTGATAACGTCAAACCGCCGATACCTGCGCCACTGAAGCGAGCGGTGGTCAATGAAAGAATTCTAATTATGGGATAGCAAGAGGAACACAAACACGATGGCCACTCTGACCGGACGATCGGGATGCGAAGCTGAGTTCATTGTCAATGTGGGTGACTGGTCGAAGTCTGAAGCGGGTTGGTTCAACCTTTCCGTGCGTTTTTGGAGCTTGAGCTTTATTATCTTGAACGAATAACGAGAGGAGATAACAGGTTTCGATTCTGATATGCATCAGATGCCACATCCCACGACTCTCAAAACATTGAATACAAATGCTGTGTAAGAAGTTCTGCGCATCACATCGTAACTTTTAATGTCAGTTAATTGTCAGCAGACCTATTCACGTACGTATTTTTTTATATTATCACTCAAGAGACTCGGGCGAAGACGTTATTTCAGTGGAGTGTCTGTTGAAGCCACTGTGGAGTTAGGCTGATATCTAGGAGCAACGTACATTTCGGACCCCATTGAAAACTAGGGAAGTGTCGTCTTCGACGACAGAGACCTTGCTTGATGTAGGATGTACTAAACATAGCATTGTTACGGATAAAGGGAAGTGCGGAGAGAC
>MU155627.1:0-18239 GCA_015484465.1 Pholiota conissans
CTCTTATATTGTAATGAGATTGACTATATTGTAAGGCGACCGCCAATAATATCGATTACAACGATTGTAATGGATCTGGGAAATTTGCGACATATGGTTAAATTGCTCTCGACTTGTCGAAGTGTCTGGCTTTGGAATGTGCGCTCAAGTCCAGCCTCCTGGTTCAGGTCACATCGATTGAAACGCATTTCAACATTCCCTACTGGGAGCTCGGAGAGAGGCTGTGAATCATGATCGTTTCAAAGCATTGGACGTGCGTGGGTATGTAGGTGAGATAGGATGCCACAGGACCAAGCAGGACTATTTGTGTTTGGTATGAGTTCAATCTTCAAAATTGAGGTTGTTTCATCCTTGAATGTCAGTCTGTATTGTTCGTTACATACTTAACAATCTAATAGAATGAGTACATAACTTCGGGTGATTAGATAGACGAAAGGACTCGGATCTGCGACGACACGTCTTTCCATGCGCAAAAAAATCGCAATGGTTTACTTTTAGATGTACCCAATTTACGTACTCTGTGCACAAGAATGCCAGACTCTTGCTGCTACAGGTTCGCACTCTGGTCCTGGAGAATAGGGGATTTGCTAGATATAGACTAGATATAGATAAAGATTATCAGTGACCGATCCATGCCGTAACACGCAGATGCATCAGGACAATTTGGGCAAAGTGACCCAGGGATGTGGTGTGCACTGATCATGATCGATAATTAGATGGTCCGGGGAAAGTTAAAAGAAGCGAGTCGGGATGATGTCGTTAAAAGCTCTTCCGTACGGAGGCCGTTATCAGTGAGGACAAAGACGCTATGGTCGGAATAATTATCAGGAAGCTTTGAAGCTTAGGGAACGAATGTGACTTTCTGTTCACGATCAAATACATATCAGCTTATCAGCATAAAGTTTAACTTTAAGTGGCGCACATGCTCTATACAATTGGCTCCAAGTTTCCCAACCAGCGCCCAGGTGTACTCATACTGTTGAGTATGCATTACATAGTCATACGGACACTGAGCAGGGCTAGACTGATTTGTGGACTCTATGTCAGCACTTTAGTAAGCGCCAATAGGAGAAATGCCTTGCAAATTAAAATAGCCGCCCGTCGCCGGCATCTATAGGCTCGGCAACTACTCTACTCTGTGTAAGAAAAAACACAAGGCCGAGAGTTGGGTTCTCGAGTACATGCCAATAAGTTAGTTTGAAGTGCTAATAACATGGCGCGGGGGATATCTTACAAAAGGCTTGTGTGTGATGAGACTCTTTTTGAAGCAAAGTCAAAGTTCAGCGCTCAGCGTTCAAGCTCTCAAGGTACGTAAGCCAGCGTGAATAATCCACATAAATAATCACTCCGGACGAGACCAAAATTGCGCTCCTCATAGCTGTCAAGCTCCATCGTGCTTTCTCATACTTTTTGGAGCGTTGCGGGGAGGCTTGATATCGCCTTGCCTCCCATACCCTCATGAGAGTTTGCTGCTCCATGTGTGTTCTCACCGCTGTCAAAACTTCCTTCTCTAGCAAACCTGAGCGGCCTGCTTGGTATAACCGCTAAAATATCTGAAGAGTACCACGCATTATGGCTTATTACCCTGCACCACGTTCTGCTTGGCAAAGACTGAATAGAATGCTAGCGTTCGCCTTTCACTTGGTGCGCGAGAAGGCCGTCGTTCTCTCTCACACATTCGCTGTTGTCTCGCTGGAGACAAGAAGAAGAAACTGCCAACTTTCAATTGCATTTCTCCGATGTAGCGTCGGTACTGATACGATGCGAAGAAACTCATTCCCTTCCAATTGCAGAGCTCCGATAGTACATCCCAAAGGGCCCATGTCACCTGTGAGGTCGTTATCCGCCTCGGTGTAAAGCACCTTTCGGCTTGTTCCTTCCGTATTTCTCATAAATTGAATAGATATCGGATGATGATCCCCATGACATTGTAATCGACTGAGATTTCTGCGTAGTTATGTATGATGTCGTGTCATGTCTCTTGATCATACCCACTCTGAACATGTATAACCTACAAATGTAATGTGAATTGACCTTAAGTAATTACTTACTGTATAAGCACTACAGATAATCCAAACCTCAAAATCAAAGGTAACTTAAGTTTTATCAGAATTTATAATATGCCGCTGTTGTCGCATATAGATCACCAGCGGAAAACCACATCTTGCTGTGGAACGGGCGTTGAATCTAGAATTTCTGGACAGCCATGAAAGATGTATCTTATGTGCGAGTGGTGTTTTATGATGGCGTCTAAAAGATGAACGCTTAGTATGGTACGGGCCACTGCGCCACTTGCCTGCTTCGTCAGCAATATACTCAGTTTACATTGAATGAACAATACAGGTATGAGCCAGTTAATGAATAGCGTATATTGTGCATATTAATGTTAAAAAGATATTAAAGTATACATCCTAAGTAATTCCCAACTTTTATATGAGTGCCCCGTACTCCAATGAACACTCCTCACCCAACAAACATCGTTTACTCTAACGCACTCTATACAACAGTCTAGAATTTGCGCCACCGACTCGGCGTCCCAGGACGCGACTGGTAAGCGTTAGGTGTCGAGTACCCAGACGCTGACGCACTGGGCAGGCGCGCTGCAGACCCAAACGGCGAGTTCACGGGCGTCGCAGCGCGCGACTGCTGCGCCGATTGCGCCTGTAACCTCTCATCGCTATAACGGTTCAAAATCCCGACAACATCCCTCGTCAAGATGTCCAAATCTTTGATTTCTTCTGAAGAGAGACGATAATCCGTGAGCTGATCTTCCTCTTCTGACTCGTCTTCGTGGCCCTCCTCGCGCGGGAGAACGGGCATGTTCTGTCCATTGCGCAGCCGGCTCATGGTGATGCCCTCGAACACGCGCAGCATGCAGGCCTCGATGGACCTCTTCAAGCGCTGCACGTCGTCGAGCGTGCGGAGATCTCCAACAACGGGAAGCCAATCGTCGCATTCAAGTCCGCGCTCGACCACTTCGACGTTGTATGCGCCAAACAGAATATAGGTCAAGGGATCTATCCGCGTGGTGGTGACAAGGTAAGTCGAGGAGCTGCCGCCTGTTTCATTGCGGCGTTTTTCTGCGAATGCGAATAGTTGCTTCTCGCCCATTTCCGCGTTTGGTACATACTTGCGGTGGTTGACGCTCGAAGGATGGATGATGCAAAGCTGAAGTAGATAAATCAAACCCCATCTTTTTCGAAAACAGAAAAAAAAATCAGGAAGACTAACCTTATCTTGTGCAGTGCGGTAGGTCTTTTCTCCACTTCGAATTGCAAACTTAGGCTGGCAAGCAATAGCAATGAGTGCCGTCAACAACGGCATCGAATCGCTATTGGCATTCAGCTCTGAAGGCACGCTAAGATTCCTAGAAATGCCATTTCCAAAATTTCCAAATTGGCCCCCAGCTGACACCTCAATCACTCCAGCGCGGTACAACGACTGCAGCAAATGTGCCTTCGTCTTCGCAATGAGTAGTAACGTTGGTTTCGAGAGGAAATTTTCTGAGCAGAACCGATTGGCCGAGACATACTCCCCGCGGCTCTGCATTGCCCACCATGCGTTAAATGCCTTCAGCGTCGCCAGCGCGTCTGAGCGGAAGCCATCAGGAGACCAGGACTCCTTCTTCGCCTGCGCCTGCTGTTTCACGTGCATCGGCGCCATGAACGGCTCGCGTGCGGATAGGATGGCGGCGAGTGAGAGAGCACTGTCCAAGCATCGGAAAAAGCTGCCGTAGAGCACAAGCCGTCCCATCTGCACATCCACGGGGAGTTGAAGGAGCACGCGACCAAGTGACGTCAGATTTTTCTCCGCGTCGAGTGCGCCGACCATCTGCAGATCGACCATGGCAGCAGAGACGCGCTGCGGGCCTGGGGGTTCAATCGCGGCCGCAAGCACTTCCTCGACGGTCATACCCTTGAAATTGAGCGCCTTGACATGCATGACGACATTGCTCAGATCCGTGCGCTTCATTTCGACCGTCTGGTATGCGTCAAGTGCCTCCGAGTGTGCTTTGCTAAGGATACCAAAATACTCGCCTGACCTGTGCCGACCCGCACGCCCTGCGCGTTGATTGAGATTCGACGTTCCGACCCACGCGGAGACGAGCGACGACATATGCCTGTCCGGATCGTAGCGCTGCTCCTTGACTTTGCCTGTGTCGATAACATACACCACATCCGGGATCGTGACCGACGTCTCTGCGATATTGGTAGCGAGAATAACACGGCGCACACCAGCGGGGGGAGGCTCAAAGATGGCCTGCTGCTCTGCGAGCGGGATTGTCGAGTGCAGGATGTGCAGCGAGATCTTGTTCGAGTTAAAGTTGATCTTTAGCGGACCCATCGGTGATTGCAGCATCTTTTGTGTCGCAGATATCTCTTGCCAACCGGGAAGAAAGACGAGAACGTGTCCGTCGTCGGATGTTTCAAGCACATGCGAGATTGTGGCCGCGATGAGCGCGTACGGAAGCTCTAAGTCTTCTGTACGGGAGGCGGAAGTAGGGGACCTAACTCCCAAATCTGCAGCGACAGCAGGACCCAGTTCGGCGTGTATATACCGCTGCACATTCTCCTGTTCCATCACCCAGCGCAGTTGTGGTGTAATGAGTTGAGGGACAAAGTCATCCATGAAATATTTTGTGACGGGGAACGACCGGCCGGGCACGCTGATCACCTTCGCAGGATTGCCTGCATCGTCAGGGAAGTATTTCTGGAATAGAGCTGGGTCGATCGTCGCGCTCATGAGTACGATCTTCAACGATTGATTCTTTGCCTTCTTCTGCGCCAAAAGCTGTTTGAGTACCACAAGGAGCAAATCCGTGTCGACATCGCGTTCGTGTACCTCATCAACAACGATGTGTGTGACGTTATCCAAGGACGCGTGCTGTCGCTGGTCCTCGCCAGATAGCGCGGACTGAAGTTGCTTCAAGAACACGCCAATCGTGCAGAAAGTGACCGAACCATTTTCCTCTGGGGTTTTTGACTCAAACCTGACATGATACCCAATTGCCTGCCCCAACGACTCGCCTCGCTCCTTCGACACTCGATCCGCAACACTCAGAGCAGCCAATCTGCGCGGCTGAGTGCAGATGACGTTACATTTCGCACCCTGTCCTTGTTCGATGTAGCGATCCAGGATCATCTGCGGGATTTGGGTCGTCTTTCCAGATCCAGTTGCGGCCATGACAATAGTGACGTCGTTCGCTGCGATCTGGTCGAGTACCTCCTGCGCCTGCGCGTACACGGGGAGCGCCATCCGCGTCTGACGCATCTTTTCCATCTTTGGGTCCTGTAAATACGCAGTTCGCCGATTTTGCAGTTGCTTCGACTTCGCCTCCAGGTTTGCATGACGCCGCCATGGACGGTGAGTCCCTAGTTGCGATTGTGATTGGTCAGTTTTATGGATGGCGTCCTTCATCGGTCGATTTTTATACAACGCGAGGTGTCGGATGTCATCCACAAGGTCGCCGATAGCGTCTTCTAGTGGTCTGCTCGCTTGAAAGTACACCTTGGGTGCTAAGCCGAGATCCTTGCCCGCTTTCGCTGCCTCCACGTAGGTCTTCCACAGGTCGGGATCGCAGCTCTCGAGGTATTTTGTGACGTCCAAGTAACATGATGTCAATGCAGATTTCTTGTTGGAGCCAGAGCCCAAGCCAATTCGGCGTCCATCGACAGTCATGACGGCCTCCCAGCGACCCTGTGAGGTATAGACGTAGTCTATGTCGGGCGAAGGGAATTTGTACCGCCTGCAGTAGTAGTCCATAAAGCTTCGCGCTTGATCGTATACGACAACGGTGCCATCGGAGAGTGTAGCTTCTGTGGGGGCATCGGGTAGCTTGGGGATGAGTTTTTTGGGATTGTCAAGCTGTAGGGCAAATGAGAAGCGCAGAAAAACAGTGGAGAATATTACTCACCACACCCAGCTCCTGTAATTGATAACATGCAGAGAGAGCAGCGAGACTCACAGACTGCTTTTTTTCAAGATGGTCACCGATACCGATGATACGCGGCTCAATATCGATCTCGACTGTCGTTCTAAATCCGGTTTCGTTGGCAGAAACACGAAATTGAAAACACAAACTCACCTGTTTACATGAGCTCTGCGGTCTCCATCCAACACGGTTCCCTGCACGGTGGCATACTCCGGCACTTTCCCAGTAACAATCTGCGAAAAGTTGTTGAGATGGCCCCGCGGGGCTTCAAGAATGGACGGTTTGAGCTGGATGGGCGACTTGTTGTGCTCCTGCTGAATGTAGGCCTCGTCGTGCAGCGGACCATCAAGATACTTCTTGCTCGACGGCGCCTTGCCCGGTGGGCCCTTCTTGCCGCGTCTGAAGCTGCCTTGCATGCCCCTGGTGGGTCCTTTCGAGCCTGACGAGGGCCCTGCCTCTGCAGCACGGGGAGTCCTTCGGATAGAAGATGATGAAGGCTGAGATGCCATAGGTTTTGGCTGCGTGGATGAGAAAGAAGAGGGCTTGCCGGACTGGTCGGCGGTGCGGGGCAGCTTTGGGGGCGGTGCGCGTGCAAGGGCTTGAGAGAAAGAGCGTTTAACGGGCGGGTGGGGTGTAGCGGCGGCGGCGAGAGACTGGAAACCGTTTTTCGTTGGGTCCGATTGCATGAGGAGGCTGCGCCTGATTCGGAGGAGGTGAGCCAGTCGCATGCGGAATGCAAGAACGACGCCGCCTGCTCTGAAGTTCAATGCGGTAATTTTTGGGCACACGAATTTCGTAATACATATGCGCAAATAAAGGCATTGACCTACCTACTTCTTACCTTGAACTCATAAATTATGAGTAGTCCGGAGTGAATACAAAGGGTATCTTGTCTACGAAGCGTAGAAAGTGCTTGTATGTTGAATCCACATTACCAGATCACCAAAGTGAGCAGAAGAAAGTTTAACGAATTATTGCCAATAGAATGAGGAACCTCGTTCAAGACAAAAAAAAAAAGAGGATAAAATATATGGACATCCCCACAGAAAGTGGAAGTGGAAAAAGACTGGTGAATGCATTATGCCACCAACAAGCAATAGTCGAATGATGCCACAGGCCAAGATTCGGAAGATACTAACAGCGTAACTGCAGGCAATACATGGCACTACACATAAGACACAACGACAAAAAAAAATGGAACTCAGTTCACAGATGTCTGCTATGATAAAGGGTCAGTTACTAGCATCGAAATAATAACTGAATTTACTCACAATAAACTTCTTCCAGCCTACTTAGTATTTTATTGAATCCGAAATGCAAGTTTATTGCAAACTTGTTCATGGGTCCCTAAAAAAACCGGGAGCCTTGATATGATCAGCTTCGTCATCATATAATAACTAACAGACAGATGAATGAAACAAACTTAAAGAAAGATGCGTGGCGGACAATGTGCTATCAAGAGATTCAGTGACGCTGACAATTGCTGGGGACATTCAGTATCCGGAAGTTCCGGACGGATAGGATAGATGCAAGGGAAAATAATAAACACGTAGAATGAAAGATAGGTGAGAGAGACGCCACGATACATCACCTGAAAGTAGGTGGCAATAATGCAAAGAACCGAGGAGTAGATGGGTACAACATGTAGGGAAGAACATGGTTCGCCATCATATATGCGTCGTTGAATTGAGTTCTTTCACTAATCTGTGCATATTTTTGTTAGTATTTGGGGATAAAGCGGGAATGAAGGACGGTGACAGATACCTAGGATCAATTGTACCATGACCTCGGTCTCCTAAGATGACCGGGACGAGTAACGAAGAGGGGCAAAGAGGACTAACTCCTTCATACGGAGCATAGCATATTCCTAGCATGTATGCAGTGAGGTGAGCATATAGAGCGCATATATGCGAGCGCTGAGCGTTGAGGCCTAATCCTGCAAAAATCACTGAGGGTATGCGCCTGTACAATGATATACAGTATATCAGGTGTCCTTTCTGTACGACCCGAGTTCTCAAGGGACAAGATAAACGAGAGGAAGCGAAGTAGAAACCCACAGCATTCAAAGCACTCACACCGCGCGTATTTTCTAGCTAGATGTAGACGTTGAACGAAAAGATTCGACGTCGTTGATGCGCCTTTCCTAGAGAGCGGCCGAGACTCGGAGCCTCTTTAAGCCCCTTGGATTGAGTGTTAATAGCAAGAAAAATACGATAATTCGAATAGAGAGCTTGACATTGAGAAAGAACCGTGATAGAACGGCAACCAGAGCGACTGCGAGACAATGGCCAGGAGATGGATAAAGCCAACGATGTGCCGTTTCGGAGGTACAGGGAAACACATTCGCGTCATCGATTAGCGAGGGAGAACGTACTGGCATGAGACCGAAAACACTTGGACAGAGATGGTGGTGGTAGGAGTGAAAGAAGAACGGAAAGGGGTATGGGTAGATGCATGCAGTCACATGCCCTCGTACATAAACCCAAATAAGAATGTTGAAGCCCAGGACGTCGAAAGTACAACTCAAAACGCAACAGTCACTAGTCAGTGAGTCTACTACTGACCACCTCGTTTACTCAGTGAAACTCTACTTTTTTTTCTAGAATGATATCCCGGATCAAACCCAATAATTGATCACAATCCACAATGGTTCTGGTGAAAAGTTGTTTTTAAAGACACAGCGACAAACATATCTAGCTGACGGAGGTGATTTAGGCACACTCGTCATCTCTGGCGCAGGCCTAGGCAGATACAGAAGGAAACAAGAGGGTTTGACGAGGGGGAAAGGTTTTGCTTGGTATTAACGTCTATTTATAGGTCGTCCTCATTGCCAAAGCCTGGTAAGACCTCAGACCGTTCGAAATGACAAGCCCAATCCGCCGAGAACTAAAGCAACTCAATGAAATAACAATACGTGGACTCTGTTACATCACGGTTCTGGATCTTCTTATTCGCATAAATAGTCAGTGGATTTCACCCTAAGAGCTATACCACTCAAATTCTCAAAGTAAACGCCGGCCCAGGCACAATACACTCCTCAAAGCGACATGTCTTTCGATATCTCGACTCTAAAACTACGCAGCTCTATTACGGGTGACCCAGCAGAAATTACAAAGAAGCTGAGAATTGTTACCACCGCTCCATTCGACATCTCCTCACTTGTGCTCGCTCGTTCTCCGGGGGTTCACCTTGCCCCTGGACACGCCTTGGCGAGTACCACGCGAAGTGCGGAGACTGCAACAATCGTTGAGCGAATCCAGATACTCTTTGACGTACGCTCATGATAAGCATTCACCCTGACGTTACTTGCCATTGTCTGAATTTCTGGATGCATTGCTAGGATACTATCAGTAAACAGGATCGGGTATGTTCCCCAAATGTTCGACCACGAAAACTCTTACTGAAGCGAAAAAAATGCATTTGGCAAATTCAAGGAGGACGTTTTAAACTCCATTCTCCTGGCACAAATCGGTGCAAATGCCGAAACTCACCCTCTTACTCAAGAAGATCCACAATGGTGAGTGTATATGCCTGCTCACAGCTATAAGTGACTCAGTTACCCCGTAGGTATGAAAATTTTAAGTATGCACTAACACTGTCGTTTCCACTCTAGCGGAAGACTTATTGACGATGGATTTAGATCTATCCTCGTCCAACTCCACTGGCATGTAGGCACATCGTGTTATGAAATCACTTGAGCAGTAAGCTAAGGCAAGTTATCCTCAAACCCACAGATGATCGACACACAAAACGAAGAGAAGTCCGTCGGCGCCAAAGGAACCTCTGCAAATGAGCAAATAATTGCATATATGGGAAGCCGCCTGAACGCAAGTCAACCATTATTTCCTACATCTTTTCTGTTTCTCATGATATCATATCACAGCCTGGTCAAACCTCGGCAGTCAAAACTGCCCTCGAATTCTTCGAAAATGGATTATCTCGTCAACTCCGTGGATCATCTGGATCAAGCTCCACTACATCACTTACGCAGATAGTGAATTGCAATCGAAAGGATGAATACGAATATGTATACCTTCTGTTTGTTTCATACACATATTCAAGAATTTTGACTCGTTTCCCGTTCTTTGAAGGTTGTTGGAAGTAAGTGCTCCCGAGTCCTCTCGTTTCGTTAGTATCCATTGTTACATCACCGTTACTATCCCAGGTTCAGGAAGATTCGTCTACAGTATGTATCTTTCCCTCTTCTGAGGTTTCTGGTGACCAGCGTATTCTAATCTGCAAAAAGTTACTGAAGACGAATTCACCGACTGGATTGTCACCACCGTTCATAAATACAAGACAATGTTGAAAGTTGGTGCGTAGATATTTTTTGATATCATTACGCTTCACGCCTTGACGTCCATATGTACCCCTCGAGAAACAGAGTTTCAGAACATGGCATGTGAGTACTATTTTGCCTTGAGGGGTAAATTTTAATGATGAATCTTCTTCCCCTATACAATCAAACAGTAGATACCAAAGGATATGCAGCTATCCGCGAAGAAGTTATCCGTGAAATTGCGAATTTTGTACGTGTCTTCCACCATTGACACGGTTCTAATACTCACCAGTGCACATCGTCATAGAAGAAATCGTACCCGACCGATCTGTCAGATGTTTAGCGGAGATGTATGTGTAGGCAATACAAATTGACCAGGAAATGGAATGTAGTTTACTCGGCTGCAATCTGCTAGGTAGTCAAATGACCAGTATATGTCGAGTACAGAGCAGTGTACTCACGACCAATTTGTTGCATATCGACCCCAGAGTACAAGGTTTCAATGGTGGCGAGCATGAAAGATCCAAATCATCAGAGTTGGCCCAGCATGGATCAATATGGACAAGAGACAGCACCGATGGCATTACAAAGTGCACATTTCGTTCAGCCATGAGGAAAAATATCGGACAGAGCGTGTCACCGAGATTTAAACGAGGCCAAAATCAGCATACCAGGGGCAAAACCCCAGAGAGAGAGATCACGATGAAGTAGAAAGGATATGGAATCATGATACAATTGATGATACAAAATACATGCCGAGTTCATTAACCTGATAGAAAGATGAGTATATAAAGAGAGGTGGCCATGTTGATGCAGAAGAGTGGGAAAAGCGAAACGGAAATTTAAAGGGAGTGGCTAGCGATTGACAAAAGGATGAAGGGGAAGGGCGGTTCTGAATTCAGACCAAGCGCGGCGGGTCGCGGCGCTGAGCCTCCAGCTGCTCGTCAATGAGCTTCTGCTGTCTCTCGCGTTCAGCGCGGTGTTCAGCGAGTTTCTAATGGAAATAAGATCATAAGATAAGAGCGGCATAGGAGAGGAAGAGGCGAATCACGGCTTTTAAAGCTTCAGCGGTGGTCAGAACAGATTCGAGTGTGGCTTCCGTCAGTTCGGTCATCTGCAGAAAAAAGAAACGTTTTTAGAAATGCTTTGGACCACGACAAATTAAAAAACGCACAGTATCCACAGCCTGACGGGACACCTTTGCGATATGTGCTTTCTTCGCATCGATGAGCTCATCCTGCTCCTTCTCCCAACCATCGACCGCATCCTTCAAAGCCCGGAACGGAGGCGGGGGCGTCGGCATTGGAGTATGGTCTACAGGCAGCGGTGGTGCAGGGGGCGTCGCTGGAGGCTGAGGCATGGGATACCATCCCCCTCGGTGGAATGTCATAGGGTCTGTAGGCGCCCGTTCAAGTGGCGCGTTCGTGTTTGCGTCTGCCGTTGGATTGCGAATGCATCTCCCATCGGCGTCCCTCGACGGACACATCCCCTCGACATTGACGCGGCGGCAACGACCCCACCCGTGCTCGCCGCGCTCATGGAAGTACTCCGACGGCGCATGCGACTTCATCACGAGCGCGGTGACGCCTGAGCCGATGAAGAACCAAAGAAGGCGGCTCGGACGGCGACCGTACATCCAGAACGGATGCATATGTGGGGCCCAGTGGTAGAGGCGATGGGCGAAGCGGAACATGGGTGCTAGCTAGTCGGGGTGGTGGCCGTCGCCCGTTAATCTCGAGGTTGTAGGTAGTGTGCAGCTGATGGCAGTGGAGGAAAGTGCGATACAGTCCGCCGCTTTTCCGAGTGTATTTATCGAATTGTGATAGCGGCACTTGCGTCCACCCTTCGGCTTACGATGCGGTTAGGATTGCGCAAAAGCAGCTGCGTGGGCAGTCGGCCATGGGGTTCCGGGCGAACCTGGGTGAGCACAAAAGTGTTGTCCATGATCAAGCAAGCTGTGCCGGTCGCGTCAGCCGTGCGGCCACGTCCGTCCCGGTTATGCACGGCCCGAATAGATTAGAGTCGCGTCATGGCGGCCGCACGCTGTGCATTTTTGGAGACGCTTGACCGTGCCCGAATGCTCAGGAATGCTGTAGAATCATAATGCAACTCCCCTATTGGAGTGTAAGAATTTTGAAGAGAAGTTTCGAAAAAAAAAGTACGCTGATCAATGATATGTACCAATCAATAATTGCACCGCAGTTTGGTTCTGTGAAAGTCGGGATAAGGAGAGAAACGCGCCGGTGTGCGCGTGTGGTCAGATTTAGGAAACAGCCTGTGCGTTCGTATTTTTGCTGTCTGTTGTGCGAAGATGTGACTAGATCTGCGTTACGTTCTAGGAAACCATTTTTATAAATATCGAAGTTTTAAGGTCATAAACTCAACTGCACTCAACTGGTTGTTATTCTGCGCCTGCCTGACTCCCTTCTATTGGTCCCAGTCCCCATGACCTCCCTATGTGTATTCTACCATCTCTAGTCTCTAAGACGGTAATCTCGATTTTCTGTTATGTTGATCATGTTTAAATCAATGTTGAGGCAGCACATAACGCATCTGATACTCAAGTTTATGCATTTAGATTGCCGTTTCTTATCTAGAGAGGTTGTAAAACTCACATACTCGACATATGGGAGTGTTTTCATGATAAATTAACTTACAAGTTCAAATATGCGTTGAGAAAAAATGTCCTTTTATGCAATTGAAACGCGTCCTGCGTACACCCCATCTACGTCGACTCCGCGATGCTGTTCGAAGTCGTGGAATAGAGAGAAAACACGCGAAACTGAGGAATTGTTTCTGAGAAACGAAAGACGAATTGCTTCTGAAGGACGAGAGATGATGGAAGTAAGAAGCAAAGAGGCATGCGTTACGAATGAATGTCAATGAGGCCGACTTTGAGATGGACCCGGCAATTGCCGCAATGGGCTCTTCCGCTGAAGGACACGAGCAATGAATTATCTGTTACAGAAGGCTTTTCTACTTTATCTCGGAACATAATCACAGATACAATCGAGAGCAAATAAAACGTCTAATCCAGATCAAATACAAGAATTTCAGCTGTCGAATCCCCACTATTCTCCACTACCAGCGGATTGGCGCCCTTCTCAACGAGAATATATGCACCGTCGCCTTCGCGCAATGTCAACTCCTCGCTGCCCTTCGAGCTAATCCTCACTGAAGCACCCTTCCCTGGCCCCTCGTTGTACCCACTGGTCTGCACCACATGGATATACCCCTTCTTTCCCTCCAAAGGCCGCTCCAACGTCTTCCCAGCGCCCAACAGCGTCGAATACAGCGTCAGGGGACTTTGAACTGGGGCCGGACCCTCGCCTTCCCGTGTTGCAAGCACGCCCTCCGCGCCGACAGGAGCAACGATGCGCACCCACTTGTCCGCCTTCTCTTCATCCGAGAAATGGCGCGTGAAGTATTTCGGGGTGAGGCGCGCGGTCGATGGGAGGGACCAGATCTGCAAGAAGTGGACCTGCTTCGAGCCGTATGTTTTCTCCGAGTGTGAAATACCAGTGCCGGCGGATGTGAGCTGCACGTCGCCGCGCTTGAGCACTTCGGTGTTGCCCATAGAGTCTTTGCTAAAATAAGTTGTGAGTAGATTGGAGGAAAAGGCAGCGATGCAACACGTACTGTTCTAGCTCTCCTGACACGACATAAGAAAAAATCTCAAACTCGCGATGCGAGTGCGTTCCGAATCCAGTGCGGGGAGCAACCCGGTCTTCATTGATGACACGCAACGGGCCATACAGCTCATGCTTGCTGTCTTGATACCTATAATCGTGTCAGTAAATTGCGTGCAGGAGATTTAGGAACGACTTACATCGCAAATGAGAAAGTATGGAACGTCTTGAGCCATCCATGATCAGCATTACCGCGCTCTTCACTCCTGCGGGGAACGAATTTCAAAGACATAGTAGAGTTGGTAGTTGCTTCGGTCGAAAACTGTTTGGTGGCTTGTGCCCGTATGTTTGCTTTAGCAAGTCGAAGTAGAGAAGACAGGTTGTCGGAAACTGAGTGAGGGATGAGATCGAGGTACACCGCGAGGCTTATATACAGCGGGAGGAGTGCGATGAGAAGGAAAGAGCGGTATTTGGGAAACATGCGACCGATGGCATTAGAAATACATTATATAGGCGGTGCATAAGGCGAATTTGAGGGGCTCCTCGTCATGGATGGTCGTCGTTATAAAGCGCGTTCCCTTTTGAAGGTTTGAGATACTCACGGAATCTCACGACCCACGTTTCTTATTACGTGCTATAAATATTTGCTTGGTAAAATGACTAATGAGGCTGAGCTCATGCGCTGCTGGTTTTCTGCTGGACGCTGATCGGTCCTCTAAGTATGTACTATGAACCATCAAAAGAAGCTTTGATTCCAGAGGAAGGCCGGCATTAAACCTCTGGTTCTGAAATTAGTATGGAGAAGAACGAGAAAACGGACAAAATATTGAAACAACGGTACCTCGAGAAAATTAAAATTAAAGGTCATTACGATCTAATTTCGAAAGAACTTGAAGAGGCCCTCGAGAAGTGCTCTACAAAAGAAAATCATGATAGAATAACTTGATGACCGGAAGCACTTGAAATTTAGAATTGGTGCTTTTGCTGGGTTAGCATACCACTTCCTGCAACACAGAAACTGGCGAAATTTGAATGAGAATTACTATGAAAATCCACATATGTAAGTAGAATGTACAAGGTATATAAGACAGTAAGGTATGTACATGGACCCGCACGACGACAATTTGAAGTCAATCACTCAATATCCTACGTCTCTTTATTCAGCTGTGATTGCGATTCAATATCTCCCAACGAATCACGCTTCAACTCCATCATCCTGTCGTCCGTCGTAGATGCGGCATTCGTGGACGATGCAACACCCAGCTTCGTCGTGATATCACTGAGAGGAACGTCGTATGTCATCCCGGTGAACCCGCCATCGGTTGTCGCTTTCGTATGCGCAAAGAGCGGGAAGAGCGGGAACGGCTTCGCCTTGGGCAACCCTTTCATAGTTGTCGTCGCAACCTCCTTTTCGCGAATAAGACCGAAGCGTGTGTTGCGATAAACGCGGCACGCCATGATGTTTGTGATCACAATGTTGGGCGTGGCGCACATCGAGCGCATAGGGATTGGCACCGATGTGTCGAACACCATGATCACCGTCACTATGTTGGAGATCAAACTGAGCCTTTACGGAGGTTAGTTGAGCATCATAACGATCACCACAGAGAACTTACAGGTAGTACTTCTGACCATCCTTCAGCAAACCCCTCGTGAACACAGGGAGATACTTCCCTGAAATAGCGACGGCCACTCCGTCCTTAAAGCCCATCTCCATGTGGGCATTCTTCACCAGTCGATATGTAATAGCAATAAAAACAAGTGTGTCGTGGATTAGCGGCGACAAAATGGCCGCGTATACAGCGTTGGGAACGTCGGCGTCGATGCAGTATTTGGTGGGGCCAATATTAGCGCCCAAGATAGTGATAGGTACAATCATTGTTGTCCCGAGGAGACCAAGCCATAGGATGAAAAAGAACGCCACGACGAGGCGATCGCGGTTATAAATCGCGCGGAGCCGGATGAAGAAGAGAAGGGCACTAAAGCCCAGGGAAACTGGGTAGAATGCATCTGTGATAGTTTCGAAAGCTTTGCAGTTGCTCGTGGGTGCAGCTGTGAATCAAACTGTAAATCATCAGGCATCTTCACATTGACTCCTGGACCCACTTTCAAAGATATTGGAGGCGATGACATATCCCAGCGATCCAATCCTATAATTAGTGTGATGAATGAGCGCTCCTCTTTATCATCGAGAGGAACAAGAGTAGAGCAACAACGCACCTTGAGGCAAAATACACGAACGTCGTGAAGGTTATCCGGCTCTTGAATAGTAGTTTGTAATCACTCCCAATGTTATCCAGAACATCCCAAAGGAGCACCTAAACACCAGCACAAAGACTCGTCAGCCTCGACAGCTCCCATCAACCATCTGTAAAGCTGCTGCTGGCAGCCAAATGGACATCAGGCAGCCCAGCACCCACTTCCGCCGCCCAAAAATGCAAATTCAGTGCATGCACTCACCCCCAGTGAGCCGGCCAGGACATAAATTGATACAGAAGTCTGATACGCCGATGTCGGGTCGAGAAATGCGAGCGGTGTGTTGGGATTGGGGAGTCCTACGGCTGAAGAGTTGGCCATGTCGCGATAGGAAACGAATGGGAGAGCAGCATGGACTAAGCATTAGTAAAACCCATTCAGGGACTGTTATGTAGTAGGTGTGAGTTTTGCACGCCAAATAGTTACATAAAGAAGCCCTTCTTAACCCCGAAAGTGGTGGTTGTCTGATAAGTGTGATGTGGACATTTCTTTGGGAAGGTTATCATGTTTTTAGCCGGGATAGATCATAGCACCCCATACGTTTATTCCCGTCCATGTCGCCTGCTGACTCGAAGTCTTCATAGCCCAATAGTGCGCAGAGTATGTGGTCGGCATGCAGGTCATTGGCCATAAAATATGCGTCTGAAAATGCACTTGGCGAGTAGCTCGCCAAAAGCGACACGGCGGAATTAAATCACCGTAGAAAAAGGCGATAAAGTCGTCGAATTACCTTTCCAAAGATATCGTGCTAACTCGAAATACCATGGCGAACTCCAACGCCGCCCACACGCAAGGCAAAAATAGACATTCCAACAGACTTCAAGGGTGCACGCATTTAATAACGCTGTATGCAAGCCGACATACACTGTTGAGATTTCTGCATTTTCAGTAACCCTATCTGCCAGTGAGTTTAATCCATCCGCTGAATGAATACAAGCCCCCCAAAACGCCCTGCTTCTGCGACCAATGAGAATAGCACAAACTCAGGGAATCTTATGGGACATATTTATGCATATGCAAAAGACAACTGTCAAAACCATCGTTACACTTGAGCTTGAACAGGACATGCCACTCTGAATCACCCCGCAGGTAGCATATGACCCGCACTGGTCGATTTGAAGATTTTACTTCTTCGGCGACAAGAAAGCCTGCACCGAGTTGCACTATGAAACCTGATGTACGCCTCCTCCCCCTCGCGAGCGCAGGTATCAAGAGCCCCCGTCCATGCCAGATAGGGAAGATGTTCACCGAGGTGGTATTACTGCCATGTGCAAGCTCACCTTTGGGGCAGGATTTGAATAGATATGCTCAGAGGCTGGGGTAATGTCGGTAAGTAATGTCGGTTTTGGTGGCGTCAATTCCCCCGCCGCCGCCTGTCTACGTAGAGACTATTGACTTTACTTATCACAGAACGAATAATTGAATTCATACTGACATCCGGGATGAGATAGGAAGCAGGTGAAGGGACGTACTTACTCTGGTTCACACCCTGAGCCCATCCATATTCGTTCCATTGAGAGATGGGAGCTCATCTCGGGATGCGGCGATTCAAATACCACCCGTGGCGGGCGCTCGCACCTCTCCACCCGAAATTCGCGGCGTAGATTCTGGAAAACAAGCCTAGAAGAACCGTTAGATAATTCATGCAGCCTGTAGGCGCTTAAAAACAAAGGATGCAGGGAGTCAATACAATCGGTGTACGTGAGTGTACATCATTACAAAGGTAGGGCTGAAGTTCTGCTGCGGCGCGTCGCCCAAGATGCTCTGAACGCGCGTTCAACTGACGGCGCGTGCGCAGGTGCGCCACGGCTGGCATGCCACTTGCCTCTCGAGTCTTCCACAATGTCCCCCTTCTCCTCCCACCGGGAAACCCGAGCGCTCTTGTCGTCTTGGGGATATCGAAAGGTCTTCTCGTATCCATGATGCGAATTCTATCCCAAGGCCATTATAAGTGTGCGTGATTTTCGCCATGCAAACATGTCATCGACAAAGTCTTTTTGATGGTCTGATCAGATGGAGATTTGGAGTCGGTGCCGCCTGAAGTGGGATGCTTTCTATATTTATAACACTTGGGCTAGGGGGTTTCCTTATCAGCCTCATTAAGAAACGATACCAAGAATTAAATCAGAACACCCCAAGAATT
>MU155628.1:0-11591 GCA_015484465.1 Pholiota conissans
CGGATGATCTCAGTGCCAGCGGTGAGTAGCTGGATGCACGCGCCAGTGTTCAGAACCTCTGCGGTGTTCGACAAAGGGTCTGAATCGAGCGCGTCAAGAATGACTGCATATTGATCGCTACATGACGTCAAATCGTACTTGAACGACAACGCCGAAAGCAGGGAGGAAGTTAAGAAAAAGTTGGAAGGCGTGAGCGGTTCGATGTCGTCAACTTCCAAGGCTCGCCTGTGAAGGGAGGCCAGCTCGCGATAGAAGATCTCGGCGATAGTGTAATCGCCGATGGTGGGCGCGTCGGACGCATCGCGGACTTGCAGCATGGTAGATGCCAGCGCCTCCGCTCGTATGGCATTCTTTTCAGCAACGATTGCGTAGATCACCACAAGTTCTACAATGGCAGGGTGTGTAGGGTGTTCTTTGATTAGCTTCAGGAGCTCTGATGCAGAGTTGGGCAGGTCGAACGCGTTTCGGTAGAGCTGTCCTGAGTTGGGAAAGGAGTCGATCTCCATTGGGCATGCAAAAGCGTGTGGATGTCTATGTAGCAATTACGGGTGCTGGGAGTTTTTTCTTCACTTTTCGTCACTGAATAATGACCTTGCCTGTTTTATAAGCTGACATTCTCGTAGACTATTGTCGAAAAAGGGACTTACACAGCACGTAGAGTAGTGGGTAGAGACAGGCTGTGTTAAGAACGGATTCAAATGATGGAATCTCTCATTAGCCAAATATAAACAAAGCACTCTGTACTGTATTAGCGATATCATAAAAACCGAAAGGGAACTTATCTGCAAGCCAAATAGTTTTTTCTTTTGCCCATGAACACCTACATACCGAGAAGCTAATGGCATCGTACGACAAGCTCGTCATTTCGGAAAACTCAGAAGTACACACAATATAACGATGGCCATCGCGTAAGAAATTTTTTCTATACTTCCTCTGAGGCCGAAATATACACGGCTGGGTATCAGCTCAGAAATACGCCTGAGAAACACAACTATGCACCAATATTTCCTCCCGAACGAACTCCTCATACATATTCGCGATCAACCCATAGACTCCCTGAACACAGGAAGTTCAGCGGGGATAGGGTAAGCCACGTTGGAAGGCCAGTTCGACGTTCGAAATGCGATCTGGAGTATGAAGGAGAGGATATAAGTTAGGACGACTGGACAACCACAGCCAGCAAAGAGCCGACGTATCGAGTAGCGCTGAGCTGACTGCAATGTTGAAATCTGGAATCAAGGAACAGGCCCAATGTCTCGTTAGACGACGTAAAAGATGGTGGGAAGAGGAACGTATGAATAGAATTGCCAATAATTGACATAGGATGTGCAAGACCAGAAGCGACACTTGGAGGACGGCGATGACATAATAAGAGCATGATAAGGACAGTCTGAAGATGTGCATGGAAAATGACGCATGCTTACAGATATGGGTTCATCTCAACGTAGAGAGATCGAAATTCTAGCGAGGGACGAAAACTAACTTTGATGCACGACAATACATTTCGAGCAATCGATGTCTGGGACATTCTTTATGAGCAATGTGGGGTTGAGATTGCGGCTCCCAGAACAAGCCTTTTTGGCATAAAGGTTGAGAGAAAGATCAAGCGCAATCGAGTGACTTGCGATGTTTTAATCTGAGAAGTTGGAATTGGGAACAAGTCAAATTTTGGAATCAATATAAAACAACAGCAGGATGAGCGTACGAGTCTACTACCGTCTACGAGGGACGTATCAGTAGCCGACTAGGGTGCGGCCCAGCGAATGAGGAATACGCACTGCCATGGCATGCATTCGGACGTTCGGGGGGACGTGGTTTTACAACAAACCGAACTTCTTCAGGCCGCCTAGGCGAACTCGACACCTCGACTACGAATATGTTTGGACGTTCGGTACGTCGACTTTGACTTGAACCCAGTTGTGACGTTTCGATTCTAACCGATTGCAGTTCGAGTCGGCGACCACCACCCCTGCCTGATTGATCTTGTCTAAACACGTACATGAACCTGCGACATGACCCTGCGACGCACCTTTCGTATCTCATCTTCGAACCTTCGCGACGTGCTTCGCAATTCAGACGGTTCTAGGGGACGGCCAAGGTCCTAGAAGAATAAACGATAACAAGTCGGGGACGATCAGGTTGGCTGACGTAGGGTGACTTATTCACTTCGACCTTGTTTTGAGTATGCAAAGTCTGAATGCCGAAAGCTCGTCAATTACGCAAAGACGTATATCAGAACGGGGCAAAAACGAGATCTCACGAAGAGCTTCGTTGACGCTTCATTGATCAATAAATCTCTGCAACCAGGGCTTTCCAGAGCTTCTGGAAGTGACGCCGGGGGAGACATGAGTGTGTCCCTTGCTCTTCACGGGCACGAGATACTGCTTCCAAAGCGATGCACCGGTGTCTATATGAGGGATAGAACATTGAGGGATAGAACAGAAGAGATCGCACTCGTTCATTCCCAATGCGCCGCGGGTGTACTAGTAGCTGGAAACGACAAGAAGCTTGAAATAACCGGCTTTCCTGGTACCCTAGAACATGAGGGCAAAATCGAGACCGGGAGTAGATGCTGAGAACGAACGAGAAAAGTGGGACGCAGGGATAGATGGACAAGTAAACATACGTGGAGACCTTGGTTACGAAAAATTTTCAAAGGCACAGAGTCACCGTTGGGTCAATTCAAACGGCCTTGCCTCCGCCAGAGCTGCCAACGGGGGCGGGAGCAGGGGTGTGGCGGGAGCATGGGTGGGGGAACACTTTGGGGTGGAGGAAGCCTTGTGGGTGGTGGGCGCGGGGGCGACGGAGGTTTGAGGGCACGTCAACAGAGAAAAGCGGCGATATTGGTTGGGCTAGTTAAGTATCAGTGAGGACCAACAAGTCTTTCAACCTCGAATGTACAAGATGAGACGCAGCATTACAGCACAATATCCTGTGCTGGCAAAGTATATATAACCATGACGTTGCCTTACAGGTAGAGCCTTCCGTGACAAGCACCAGCGTAGAGGAGAGGACGCGGAATGTAGGCTGTTGTTATCATTCCAGTAACCGAGGAGGCTGCTGTTGGCCGACACAAGAGGGTCACAGCACAGTTTATAGTGTACAAGAGCATATACTGGTTGCCTGAGAAAAATGCATGGAGGATTGCGGCGCCATTTGTGATGATGGGAGGAACGCACGATAATCAGAAACGGACCAGTTCGGATGTTGAGACGGGCGTGGGAACGTTATGTCTGCCTCGTGTCCGGTCCCGCCGAAGCTCAGGTTGTTCTTGCTTTCGCTCCATCGTTCCGCGCTCGCATCACTGACACTGGTACACGATGTAGCTGTTGGTATCAGCCCAGCCTTACTCGATTTTCATTCAATTCTATCGCGTTATCCAGTACTTCGCACTCCTTCGACACGTCATTCTCGCGCACAATAGCACAATAGCAACCCGACACGTGTCCTTGGAACACTCCAGTTTCCTCGTCCTCGCCGCTGAATAACTTGTGCTTGCGAATATTTGAAAGCCTATATCTGGTGCGGGCCGCTTTACTCTCTGGGGCTCAGCCGCTCATGATTGACCCTGACATTGGTACTCCCCAGTACATTCCCTGAGCGCAGAAGCCTGTACGTTCGGGTACACAGTGCGCCTCATATGCTGTGCAAGGGTCCTCTGTGCTCGCCGTGCGAATTGGGAACAGCATGAGAGGTGATGATAGACGAGCTAATGTCAGGCTCGCGACCGTCCGCCCACCCAAACTATTTTTCTAAATTTGCTTAACTTTTTCATCTGAAATTACTTCAGTACATCATCCTATGTCGCTTTCCAGGTCAAGTCTGTCACGCCAACGAGGTTATAGTTGAAGAATGCACGAAACCGTGTTCGTACACACGATACGCCTTCATCACTTTGCTGGCACTGTCGGTTGCGCACCACTGTCAGACTCGTCTCGCTGGTTTCGTTGACCACTACGTTGCCCAATCTTATACCTAACAACCATCGTGTCTTCAAGGTCATTCCCAACTTCCTGCTATGCGTCTTCCAAGCCTTGTGCGCTCTGGAGTATATCTTTCGGCGTTCGATTGCTGGAGTATGGGTCCGAGATTGTCACCCGTCACCTCGTTTCAAGGGATTCAAAATAATTATTTACTTGTATCAGTATCTAGAAATACATGTCGAGAAACTGCATTCCATGACGTATAAGATCACTTCGTTTAACAGAATAAAAATCCCATACAGCGGGACGAATCTTGTTGCGAAGGAGGAAAGTGATTGGATGGGTTGTTGGTATCTTTCTTTTGTTAGACGAAGGTGTCATGACTATATCCCCATTATATTCAATGAGAACTGCGAAACATTGGGATGGCACGCTGATGTACGTGTCATCCCCTCCGCAATTTAGAACGGTAAAGGCCCATCTTTTAGTGAAAGGAAAAGATGGATCAAAGGCTTCGTTATCAAGAATATTGTGGACCTGAGAGAAGTAGTTCGCTTTGAATTTACCCGTTGCGTCGCAATACCTGCTTTCACTAGATAATATAATACAGGAATTAGAGGAGTCGAGAGAGGAGAGGTTATAAAAAGGTGACAAACTCATGTCAGTGTCGACTGCACCTGGGCCTTGAGGTACGTGACTGCATAGTGGCCTAATGAACCTCACCCGCCAATCACGGAGCCACGAATGAAATGCAGTACATACCAAGCCATTCGTTCCCATAATGAAATTTTCAAACAATCCAATTCAGCGCTTCCTTGCTCGCTCCATGCGGCGAATCGTCAAACGGATTATGCGCGATCACTTCGATACTTCTCCCCCCGAAACTGGTCGCAATGAAGCGGGGAAAAGAGCTTTTTCAAAAGGTCATAGAAAGCTTGGAACTTAACGATAGGGCCGAGAATGTTGATCTACAATATATTGGTTCAGAATAGGTAATGCGTAAATGCTATTTTTCAACGTACAGTAAAAAGCTCCCAAAAGGTCTAGTTAGGTGTCTCGTGAATGGCCGCTATTTTATTGCCGATCGCTGTTGTTGCGATTTCGAATGAGAGTACCTCAAAACCACTAGACAACACAACGTACCAGTATTCTCAATAAGCGTGTCAATGCGTCCATACTTCTTATTTATCACTTTCGCTAGCGCTTCCTTTGTCGCCTGTGACGTGTTTGACAAGAACGATTCGGCCAGGATACTGCGATGCCGGTTCTGCGAGTTTCTCCGCGCTCGATGAATTGCAATCACCCGCGTCGATAATGACGACTGGACCTCTCTAAGCTATCCCAGTGACGAGCGCGAGGTCTTGATGACTTCAGACTCACATATGCGTGGAGGAACGCAGTACACACCAATGCCTCGTGTTCCTCCTCCTATGAAATAGACCTTCGCTGATGGAGCAGCCATTCTGGAGGGCGATCAGATTTGAGAGATAGTGTTCTGGACGCACTTCGATCTTTTGGATTTGTCAATCGTTATGAAAATGTATGCTGAAGAAGCATAAAAACGCACAGTTGGCATATATAGGCATTACGCTGACTAGAAACAACAATCCTGGGGGCGACATTTGGAGTTGACCCTTGTTAGAAGACTAAATCCGCAGTCTTTTTTCTCAAGATCGTATAGAGAATATCAAATAAGATCTCACCATTGACAAATACCGTGACCGCTCAAGCAGATTATTCAATCTTACGCCTGTATCAACCACTTAAACATACCGCTAAGTGTTTCGAGCGACGAGCCTGAGACCTGGAAATAATTCAGCGTCAGTCGCTGGCGCTTCGCGTATGCGCAGAGAGATGCAAAGCTCACCAACCTCTCGTGTCTCGCTTGCAACAAGCTACATTTTCGGTGCTGGAGATTTGGCCGCCCGGAAACATCAACATATCAGTCCTTCCATTTGTAATCAAGGAGCAAAAGCAACATAGAAGAGAAACAGCCGTGCCCGAGCACATAAGGGTCTGGCTGGAGACTGGCACGAGCGGGGGTGTTCGCGGCCCTCCGCGGGTCGTACCATGCTGATGTGTGTTGTATCCCGCGTTGCCGCATGCTCCGTTGTATAACCCGATGGAGTGTGTAGAAAAACGGCGGACGGTAGCTCTGAGTTGCATCGAGGATGTCGATGAATAAAAATGTGACGACGAGAGGAGAGCAGACGCGCATCGAAAGATATTCGTATATTTCATGAGGTCCTACAGAACTTTACAATCAGAAGCTACCCTATGAAGAAAAATGCAGATACACTTAAACTCACTAGGATGCCCTTCCATCCTCAACAGCTAGTGTGATTCACTTGATGACCTATGACGCGAAACATTTGGTTAAGTCTCGATCAATGGCGAAAAGAAAGAGAGCAACAGACGCAACATGATATCTTGCGCCGGGATCGATGGAGATGGGGTGCATATAGAGATCGAGCTGGAGTTGACGTGGTTATCCGGGGCCATTTCGGCATCGACTCAAGGTGCGTAGAAGAGGATGCGACAATGGCGAGTATTTGACAGCAGGAAAAGTTGTGTGGGCGTGGGGTGCTACAAGGTTAAGCAAATGTCCGGGCTCAATGACTATTGTTGAGAATCAATGTCAGTTCGGATGATGCTAAAAAAACAATAAGGGATAGTTGTTACAAGTAAAACACTGCTTAACGAAGCCAGGCTTCATAGACAGCGTAGAGAAGATGGAAGAATGTGGGCGTGTCAAGAGACGGGAATAGTTACCGCCCAGGCCAGTGATGTGTCGATTGGTATAACTCGGAAATTAAATTTTAATTTCCGGCCGGGCCGGTGTCGTCGGAGCCCAATTACGGCTTCACGGCGCCGTGTAGGACCTCGGAAACTGTCGCGTCCGTTTTCTCCCTTCGTATCTACTATAGGTGCATTACCACTGCCAGGTAAAATTGTATGAGACCCTTGGCTGTCATCTTTTCTGTCGATGTTAAGTATCAGCTGGTGAGCGTGTAAGAAGACCTGGCTATCCAGCAATTTATCAAGATCATAGGTCACATCCTATCACCAGGTCTTGCTCGTTCAAAAACGCTCGAAACAATTTTGACGCGAACACAAAGCTGTGCGCAGTAGGGATATTAATAACTTCTCCACACTTCAGCGTTCGGACTAGCAAATTCGACGCTACTAAGTGCAATTCAATTTGTTCAATTTATTGCCATTTCGTGAGCTCGGAAACATATGGGAGAGTCTGTGGATGCAACATCGAAAGGTCGAAACGCATTCGCCACGAAGAGACTGATTGGCCGTGATGATCGTGCGAGCGAACGCCTGTGGCGTGTTGCGTTAAAAATATTGCCGCCTCGTGTCCACAGGCCGGCAGTGTCGCAATCGCTCTCCCCATCTCTTCCTCATACACCATCTCTTTTTCGAACACCTATCGCTGAACAGCTCCATGGTACTCAGTAGAGCAAAAAAGGCCGCACGTAAGATCTGGGATGGGGTCTTCCATCGTCAATCGAAACAAAACACGGCTATTGCGCCACTTAAGTCAGAGGGCCTTACAGTGAGTGAGACTGTCTTGCAACAGCGTTGTGTGTCGACTGGGAAAGTGGCTTATTTAAGATCGTGAATGATATCCCACAGAGCGACCTCGTAACAACTAGTACTCCTAATATCAACATACACAACCTTCGTGAGGGAGATACTTTGTACGCGGAGAATGAAGTAGGTATATGCGAATTGTCTGCGCTGTCCAATGTTGGCTGGGACTAATATACTCGATAGAACACATTCCTCAATGCAGACGCCATCCACGATGGTCATTACACAAGGAAATCTAAATCTACCGGGGTACGGTCGAGTCGCATTTGTGTGATAGGAATATTTATCGATCCTCGTCTCATCTTCGTTTAGAACCTAGCAGAGCATCTTCCAACTGATGGTTTAGAATCATCTTCGCCGACTATCAATGCAAGTCACAGAGCCAAGAATATCAGCACCAGGACATCGTCTCACAACGCGCCGCACGCAATGCCCGCTGAGGTAAATTATTAGTACTTAATTCCTGTAGGCATTTACTAATTAGTCCTATAATAATATATAGCCCATTGCAAGTTACAAAGGAACTGCGGCGCCGGGTAGTCGACCGGCCCCAGTGGGTCTCTCTCCAATTTACAAGACGCGAAGGGACGGAGAACAAATGGGGAAGGACACCCAGGTGAGTTGAAATGGAACCGTGTACGATATTCATTGATGCAAATCTACCACAGGAAACCGGACAAGTACACGGCGGCACGGTTTCTCAATCTATGATCGGTGATCACGCCTTCATTCAAGGTGGGACATTTACGATCGTGAACCCACCGCATCTTCCGAATGCAGAGAGAGGTCAGTATCTTCTCAAATATACGTTTACAATCCATAATGTGTGCACCTTTTAGCCGGCTTCAAGATTCTACAACAGAATGTCGCCTCAGCAGCCTTGCACAATTCCGCCCAACGTTTTGACCCACCGCGCTGTCATCCCGGGACACGTGTCGAGATTCTAGACTCAATTTTCCACTGGATTACCCACTCCGAAAACCGCAAGCACTGGCTTCTGTGGTTAAATGGCGCAGCTGGTGCGGGTAAATCTGCAATCATGCAAACAACTGTCGAGCACTGCATTCGCGAGGCTATTGCTATTGCTAGTTTTTTCTTCGTGCGCTCAGATGCTGGTCGAAACACAATGGAACACCTTGTTGGTACACTGGCATATCAGTTGATCAAAGCCATTCCTAGCACTGCTGACAAAATTCTTTCAACCATTGAAGATGACCCACTTATCTTCCAGCAATCTTTAGAATCCCAACTCCAACAACTCATTATCCAACCACTCCTCCATTTGCCCTTCCCCTTACCATATCCTTTCGTGGCATTTATTGATGGTCTTGATGAATGCCTTGATCGGACCCATCAGTCCAACTTAATCAAGGTGCTTGGTAACATCTGCAGCGGCAAAAATGTCCCGATCATATTCCTCATTGCAAGTCGGCGAGAGATACAGATCCTGTTCCAATTTGAGTCAAAATTACTTTCAAACCTTGTTGAGATTGTTCCGCTAGATGACAGCAAGGCCTCCGATGATATTCGGCGATTTCTCAGGGCCAAATTTACAGATATCCAAGAATATCATCCATTTCGACAACTTCTTCCATCTGACTGGCCATCAACATCACTTGTGAGCAAGATTGTGGACAAGTCATCTGGGCAGTTTATCTTTGCAACTATTGTAATGAACTTTGTATCCTTTGAACGAGCCAATCCAGTGGATCAACTCAAGATCATCCATGATCTTCGCTTGCGAAATCCTTCCACTGAACATCCATTTGCTCAGCTCGATTCACTATACCAATATATTTTCTCCCAAGTAAAACATCTTGACAAAGTGTTGGATATCCTTGCATACCATATTATCACATTAGTTTCCCACGTGGAAAGTCTCAAGAGCATTTTTCAGCTGGAATCTGGAAACCTTGAGGTTTTATTGGTAGACTTGCTGCCAGTTCTTCAATTCAAGCCTGATAAAAATAAAAATTTCCAAATCCAGTTCCTCCATGCCTCCCTCCCTGATTTCCTCCAAGACCCTCTCCGCTCTCAGCAGTACTTCCTTGACCCCAATAAATATCACACCAAACTGCTTTGCATGTTTCTGGAAAGGCCACTCCCAGACCCACTCTTACCCAACTATGATTGGAAAAATGTAGCAGAGCAAGAATATTGGAGATTGGTTGCAATCTGTGAACTTCTTCGAGAGGCTGAGGCATCTGACCAGCTGCAAAGTGCAGTCATGCACTTTAACTCAAGATTCCATTGCATGCAAATTGATCTGGTTATAAGGAATGCTTTTGCTCGTGTCCGAATTCTAGACTCATTGAAACAGCTGGTATGATAAATTCCAATTCATATTCATATTTCCATACTGATACTCTCATTAGAATTTTGATGATCAAGGCCATGCATATCAACATGTTCTAGACATGTTTGCTGAGGGGCATGCCAAATTCTGGCCCTCCCACAGTAATGATGTCAAGGATCAAGTGAGGAATTCCTCAGACCTTTGCACCAGGATCTCTCAGCTTCGGCCAAAGCTTGCACGACAACCATCATTGGATCTCAGGTGAGTTTACTGGTTTGGAGAGTGGAATTATATGTTCAAATATTTTTGTATTTAGTAAAGAGGGAAGACAACTATGGAGAAAGAGACGGGGTTTGGATTAGTATCATTCAATAATGCAATTGTATGTGTACAAAAGTGACCCAGACAGCTGATAAGATTCACTCAAACAACTATCTATGGCATGGAATATATCATTAAATCTTGATCAATGATGCAAAGAATGAGAAGAACAGATGCAAGACAATATTTTGCACAGAAATTGGTGTGGCCATCTGAGCAAAGGTAGGGTATGAGACCATTTCAGCATAGACTTTGACACTTGGAAGGGGGTATGACAGTGGTAACTATCCATTAGCAGGAGTGGTGAGAGTAAATATGTAAGTACAAGATAGACAAACACACTACACTATATGGACTAGCTTTTCCTCAGAGCACTGTCCTTGAGTTTCCCCTGTACCATGACAATGAAATACAGTCATCTTCATATTACTCTTCTGATCTTTTCAACTTTGCCAAAATACAGATGGATTCTTGATCTGCAGGTCATGACTTAGGAGCAATACTTATCCATATAGTAAGAATGGTTGTCAATAAGCAAAGCAGGGAAGAGGATAAGAGATGGATGCACACTCATTCCTGCATTGAGCAGCACCTCATCATCGAATACAGAGACACTTGACTTCGGGACTAGAGAATGAATGCTACTAAAGGAAGGAAAGGCGAGAAAAATCGGTAAGGATGGTGTTGCTACCATAAATTGAAGACGCGCCTTCAGAAACAGTCCCCCACATTACAATCCTAACGAAGTGGCAGCGAAAGATAATGGCATGTGTTGTGTCCTTTCTCAGTATTCTGTCTGCATTACTGAATCATCAGCGTCCCGAGGCAGATATGGGGAGAGAGAGTATAGTGAAACTTACTAGAGTAAACATGCCCCTCGACCCTCGCCTTAAGCGTACCGCGATTGAGCTGGCATTGACGTGGCATGTAGAGCAGTGTGTTGATATTAGCCTATCATTTTAACGAAGAAATGGGACGGGATGTGGACGAGTATTCATTAGCAAGAGGAGTTGTATGAGCGACGGATGCTACGAGGGTGGGCGCGTCCAAGACCAATCCTGAGCCAAGCTGAAAAAGAAGTCCACCTCAGACAGCGTAGAAAGCGATGAGAAATAGCTCTTACAATTGAAGCATTCCTCAGGGAGGACAGATATGATACGCAGCGTAGAGAAGACCAGAGGATTTGAGCAAGTCAAACGAGGATGGACGGAGGCAGAGACGGAAACATTCGTAGTCGTTCTAACTACCGACCAAAAAACTGATGTCCAATACAAGAAGGCCCCAGCACAGTGTATGGAGAATAAGAGCATACAGCGCTCTCCATAGGAAGGAGCATAGATTATGGCGACGAACGTGAACGACAAGGTGATGACGACGCGCGCAGACGGTTCGGACGAGCTCGGATGTATAGGACGGCGCGGGAACGTTAGGCCCGAACGATCCGTCGT